>MCFE01000011.1:0-261329 GCA_002104905.1 Basidiobolus meristosporus CBS 931.73 | reverse complement strand
AATCTCCAGCTTTCCATTGCAAAGACAGTACCATTGGGCTCTCCCATCAACTTGGAGAACTCCACTCTACCTGCTCAGGTTTCTGCTACATATCTTGGCTTTCCTTTCCTTCCTACTGGACTAGACTCTGGAGCACACCTGAAGAAGAGAATTATCCTGGCAAGACAGGCACTCCACAAGCTACTGCTGTTACTCCTCCTACAACTTCAGCTCCCAGCTGCCTCCTTCTACTCAAGCAGTTTGTCTTCCCTGTCCTGGAATTTGGCTTACCACTTCTCTCTCTTACTTCTAGAGACTGCACTAAGCTTGACAAGTTTGCAGTATGGTGCATTACCTCCTTGGTGCCTCATTTGCCTGAATGCCCCTACAGACATGCTATTCTTGGTGCTTTTGGGTTTATGCCCTATAAGATCAGACTTCTCTACCTTAGAACCAGATTATACCTCAGACTTCACAACTGCAACAACCCACTGTTTAAGGCCTGGAAGAGAACACACCACACAACACCTGGCTCCTGCTGGAGAACTATACTTGGAGATCCTGAAGTCAAGAAGTTTGCTCACTATATTCTGCAGTCAGAAAAACCCAAGCTGGCCTACCTGAAGTACTTGACAGACCTTTGGCAGCAATATCTGCAGCAGCACACTCCCTTTATGATGAATGTCAATCCTTATCACATTCCCCTCATTAATGTTGTTCACAAGTCATTCTTACCTCTCTTGCTACCCCCCTTCCCACTGAACAGTGTCTTGAGCACTGAAGAACTATCATCACTTCTTATTAACTTACCTACAAATTCCCCTCAGCTACACACTCTTGTATCAAAGCTACAACAGTAGCGCTGGCTTCTTTGTTTCAACTGAAATAAAGATTTCACCTGTTGGTGACTGTCTCCCCCTAACACTTAGCCTTGTGGTTATCCCTAACCCTTCCATACCCATGGTTGTGGGTTCAAATCCTGGATCCAGCAAAATTTGATTAATAAATTGATGTGTGCTCATTGGGAGATGGCTTGATCAACCATCGGGCAAAGTAAAGGCTCTGATTGGCTGAGATCCTTGAAATGCTAATTGGCCAGATTTGCCTAGTAAACTTGGCCAGTGATCGCCCCAATATTCCTCTCAGTTCCACCAGTCTACTGGCCATTCCGGCCACAATTCAGCTACCGCAAATCAGTACAACTCACCTCAGATATATTCAGATTCTCACTTCTCAGGCCTGGCTTTCCAGGAAACCTCTCTCAGACCTAGCTAACTAGGAAATATAGTACCACTCAGCCTCTCAACTCTCAGACCTGGCTTACCAGGAAGATATCTCTCAGACCTAGCTTTCTAGGAATAACTTCAGATTAACTTGGCTTCTTTAGATACTTGTCATAAGTAAATAAAGATTTCACCACTTGGTGACTTTCCTCCCCCCTAACCCTAACCCATTACCTCCTTGGTGCCTCATTTGCCTGAATGCCCCTACAGACATGCTATTCTTGGTGCTTTTGGGCTTATGCCCTATAAGATCAGACTTCTCTATCTTAGAACCAGATTATACCTCAGACTTCACAACTGCAACAACCCACTGATTAAGGCCTGGAAGAGAACACACCGCACAACACCTGGCTCCTGCTGGAGAACTATACTTGGAGATCCTGAAGTCAAGAAGTTTGCTGAATTTATTCTGCAGTCAGAAAAACCCAAGCTGGCCTACCTGAAGTACTTGACAGACCTTTGGCAGCAATATCTGCAGCAGCACACTCCCTTTATGATGAATATCAATCCTTATCACGTTCCCCTCATTAATGTTGTTCACAAGTCATTCTTACCTCTCTTGCTACCCCCCTTCCCACTGAACAGTGTCTTGAGCACTGAAGAACTATCATCACTTCTTATTAACTTACCTACAAATTCCCCTCAGCTACACACTCTTGTATCAAAGCTACAACAGTAGCACTGGCTTCTTTGTTTCAACTGAAATAAAGATTTCACCTCTTGGTGACTGTCTCCCCCCTAACCCTAAGCAAGAATTATCAGCACATCCAGCTCCAGTACTATTCAGCAAGACACATCAAGAAAACCTTCTACTGAGAATGTGGACTCCAATCTGACTACTGCAGCTCCATTGCAACACAGAAGGACTTACAAGCCCCAGCAAACCTACCACCAGCTTCTACCTGGACTGTGGTGTACTTGAAGCAAGTTCCCTGGACCCCCATTTCCAACATCAGGAAAGCACTCAAGGCATGCAATATTCAGCTCTCAAGAATTGTCAACCTGGCCTGGAGAAAAGGGAAGATTCTGGAGGTTATCCTAGACCAAAACATTGCTGACCCATTTGTTGCCTTTGTGGAGAAGAACCTTAACTGGCTGAAAACTGACTTCAAGATAGTGCCTGAAGAATCTGAATCCTCTGACTCTCTACTGTTCAACAAGCCTCCAGCCCATGTTGCCATTCTGTCTTTCTTTGCTGCCATCAAGAGACAAGCCCCCTCCTATGATGTGGCATACTTCCTCAAGAATCATGCCATTTCCCTCCTTGCTGACTTAAGTGATGCACCATTTGAAGAGCTCTGGGACTCTGCAGGTCACATTATCAATGCTGCCTCAGAAGAAGCTACAACCTCTGCCTGACTACCTGAAGTTCTGTTGCTTAACTGCAACAGCATACAGCCATCAAGAACAACTCTAGAGAGACTTCTTTCAAGATTTTCCCTCCTGTGTTTGATTGATGTCCAGCTGCCCTCTATACTTTTGACTAATCTATATTGCTTTTCTACTACTAGAACAAAGAATACCTCCTCTATCTGCTTCATCTCTTCTACCATCAATACTCCTCAGCTCTGTGTTCCTCTTTACTCCCCTTACTGTGCTGCTCTCCAGTTGCCAACTATCAGTCTGGTGCTCTGCTATCTGCCTCCAAGTCTTGCCCTTCAGGAAGTGCAAGTTATATTCCAGAAAGTTCAGCAATACCAGCAATCTATATCAACACCTATTATCTTGCTTGGAGATCTCAACATTCCCCATCCTGAGAACCAGACTACTCTGACTGCAAGAATGAAGCCAAGGTCTACATTCCTACTGAACTTCCTGAGAGAAAGCCATCTGCTAGCACTAGGTGCTCAATCTGAGAAAAGATGTGTTGACTGGATCTGCCCTTCTGCTGCTGCCCTCTACTTTGTGAATGAAGTTAAGCAATTCTCTGGAGCTGAGCTAGGATCCTTGAGAGCCTCTGACCACCCAGCCTGGTCCCTTTCTATGCAACCAGTTGTGAAGAAGAAGCTGCCAAAACTTACTGTGCTCACCCACAAAGCTACCAAGAATCAGAAGAAAGACTTTGGGAACTACTTGAAGCTTGCCAGTTTGCTACTTTCTCTGCCAGATGATCTCAACTTTGCCTGGCTCTTTGTGAAGCATCTGATTCTGGTGTCTGCCTCCCTCTCACTACCATGCAAGACTACCTCAAGAAAATGGGAATCCATTGTTTCAGCCCTGCAACAAAGCTACCTGAGTTTCCCTAACCCAAAAACAGAGAAACTCCTCCTGACAGCAATACACCACTCCAAGGCAATTCACCACACTCTGCATACTCAGCTCTGGGTTCATATTATGAGTTCTTTGCCTCTGCAATCTTCCAACTCTATAACAAGAACAGTATCAAGACTCTACAGGGCAATGAGGCCCTCTTCCAGGAAGTTACCTTTGACAGAACAGCTGGCTAACATCTTCTTCTCTACAAAGCAGTACTCAACTCCTGGCTTTCATCCTGACTTCAAGACTCTGCCCATCCCACTTGCACTTGATCAAGGGAGAATCCATAATGTGCTCAAGAGGCTTCCCAACTCTACTGCTCCAGGTGTGGACACAATCTCCTATGAGCTTCTGAAGACTAGTACCAAGGCCATGTCTGCACTTCTGCTTCCACTGTTTCAGCAATGCTCAGCCCAGCTTTCTACTCCTGAGGAATGGTCCTTTGCAAATGTACTGCCACTGTACAAGGGTAAAGGAAAGCACCTGGATCCTAGCTCCTACAGGCCAATATCTCTGCTGCCCACCTGCAGAAAGGTGTTTGAGCTTCTGCTTGCTCAGGAGCTCTACTCTGACTCCCTCAAGTTTCTTCCTGCACAGTTTGGCTTTGTTCCTGGCCTCTCCTTGGAATATGCAGTCATACTTAGGTAATGATCCAAGTGACCAAGCTAGGTAAATATTTAGGTGCAATTACAAACTTTTGCAACAAAATCTATTATCTGAACTTAAGTTTCTGCAGTTGGGTGAAAATTCTGTGCTAGCATCTTAGCATTGTAGATTTAATCAAACTTAATCTTGACTTAGTTACTGTTGAATTGCTTACTTCAAAATATACATAAGTAATATTGCTTATATGAGAATAAATGATAGTTTATTAATTACATATGTCATCCCCAAGCATCACATTGCTTTTTAGTTTTCTGTAAAATACTAGAGCTTTCAATGGAAAGTTATTGCAGTCTTTCCATGATCAGCACGAACCTTGATGAAATCCTTCATTTCACCAAACGTCAAGTGCGTAGAATATTTAGAATGAGCATATACTTGGCGCACCTGAGTTTTGGATTCTGGCAATATGGGATAGTGAAATTGACCATGATCCGACTTGAAACTCAGCTCTCCCTTGAATTCCTTCATATAATCCAAATGTAAATTCGAATGATCAGCTGTGCAGTCAAATTTGAATTCCTTTGATTTGGCTTGAACCTGTGATATCATGCTACCATGGTCAATAATCATGTGTATCTCATCAGATGTTAATAAAGCACCATCAATTTTGGAATGATCGAGGATGAGTTCCATCCGATTAGCGTTGATATCGTGTAACTCAGTACTGGTGTGGTTAGCGCGAACAACTATGTAGTCACTTGCAACGCAAGTGGCAAGTGTTGGGGCTCTTTCCAGGTTGAAGCTCATTTCTGCAGCCTTCAGGTGAGACATGTTAGCTGTTGACCTTTCCATTATCAGCTTGAGATTCCTGCACTCAATATTTTCCAGCTTGACGTTCGAGTTTTCCGATCTCAACTGTAAGCTGTTTGCTAGAACGTGGGCAAGATGTGTTGGAGAATTTTTGCTTTGTATTTCCAAATCTACCGCTGATGTTTGAGAAGATATTGTGGCCTGTGTAGACTTCAAATTTATGTGCACTTTGGATGAAGAACTTACAGAAGGGATAAGAATATGTACAGTGCACGGCGTCAGCACGTTATCGACACTAATCTTGTTTCCCTTCTTCTTCATAGCTGCTGTTGCAGTACTTGTAAGCATCCCGGGAAATGTAACAACGAAATTCTGCGACTCCATGGTGGGCTTTTCCAATCGAATATTGGCAATACTTTGGCCAAGGCTTAGTACCAAACTGGTAGACTCAATAGTGCAAACTTGACGATTGCTGTCCATGTTGGCGGAGCACTGGCCAGGATTGTAAAGCACCTGACCGCTGGTAGTGTCGTGAACAATAGTCTGTTCATCTATGAGAGTGTACGGTGGTGGAGGATCCATATTCATTGAAACGCGGTAGCTGACTTCACTTTGAGCAACTTTCTCTGACATATTATTTCTGCGATATGTTAAATGTGATAAGCTAGCAAGCAATGGAGTAACTAAGAGATTTTGTGCAAATTAGGCTCCACAATGCAATTACACAGAATTTGAGCTCAACGTTTATATATTTATGTTCCTTGATAGTTTGCCAAGAAATAATTGCCAAGCATGTGTTTTAACCCTTCAAGCTCCATGTAAAATTGGTACCGATGAATTATTGAATCGGATAATTGTTCACGAATGAGAGAAAGGGCCAATAAGATTGTGTGGAATCAATCCCAAACCAACTGCGGAAACGACTATTGGAATCTATTTTCCTTACACTCAATGTTTTGCATTTATGACAATATTCTGTGACCTTATTTCTATATTGGATATCGTCCCAAGCAACTCCGATAAACCTGCAGTTAATAAGGTCAATATGTTGCCCATATTCAAAATTGATATTATATTCTCTCTATCTCTTGGCGAAATATTCAACATTAATACTGGTCACAAATTGGAACACTTGGATGTACATGAGGAGCATCCCATTGTGTGTCTTTGTGCTACTGGCACTCGGATGCACCCAGTATACTAGCAACACCAATATTTATTTTCGCCATACACACTAATTTATTAGGGAACAATGTACAGTATCCAACATTATATACTTCTGAAATAGTAGAAGTCGTCTATCGCTTTTGCTTCAGCTTAAATGATGTCCATATAACTTGAAATGATACCATTAAGTATGTTGGTGAAATCTGTTTTATTGGATAGCATACTTCCAGTATGCTTTTACAGCCAGCTGCATACTTTACGCACCAAGGTAAATGACTAGGGCTCGCATCGCTACACTTGTGTTTCTACTCTGTTCCTGGTATCAAACTTGGCTTGGTTTATATTACTCCACCTGTGTATCCACCGTGTGAAAGTAGAGTGTTTTTTTGGCACATTAACAAGCTGGTCACGAAACAATTGTCGTGTGTGAGTGCGTTTGCTGCTCCATTGTACATCCCCTTGAAACACCGCTATTATCGAGTGACTCTTTGGGGCCTCTATCAATGTTGGGTTATATGTGCAGCTTAACCAGTAGGCTCTGTTTGATGGTTTCATCGTATGCATAAGCAATTACAAACGTATCCCCTTGTTATCGATGGCAACATACCCTTTTATAGATATGTTTTCAGTGCTGAACTTCTTCAGCAAAATCCTCAACGCTAGTTGACTCCATGATCTGGGCTATCACACGAGATATCAATCCAAGCAGATACCATCTATCAATGGCATCGACAAGCAGGAATGGTAAGAATTGAACTGGTCAGCACTCTCCGGTAGATCAGTATTGATTTATTAGTATCAAAAATATTCTTTCATGGCATATTAGTTGCTGGTTGGAAGTTGAGGGCACTCCCATTTTCTATGTCTAGTTGAATCCTGTTCATTGTATAAATAAGAAATTCAGCGATCTAAAGGATCAGGTGTATTAGATCATGGGAAGGCTATCTGGCCATGGTGACCATCTCCATCACTCCTGATTCTTGCCTGGTTCAGCTATGCCAGATAAATTTGACCCCAGGCCCAGGCTTGAAGGTAGTAAATGTTTTCACATAAGGACCTCCACGCCTGCCAACTTTCCAGTTGTAATTGGATGTGTGAACTGAGCCATCTGCATTGATTGCTTCCACGACTGCCACATGCCCTGTTACTCCGCAATTCTGGACGTTCGGTTGAATTACTATCAGGGAAGGCACTTTGGGTTTATTAGAAACAACCCAGCCGGTAGTTTTTGCTGCTTTCACAGGCCAGAGTCGAGCATCTCCCCACCATTCTGTATGATATCCACTCAGCTGATAATATCTGGCATCCGCCCAGTCAGTACACTGACCATTTTTGAAGCGAAACTCAAGATAGAGAGAATCTGTGGTGGCCTTGTTGTGGTTGGTAAAGCGGAACCGGTTCTTTATGCGATCGCGAGTAATGCTTTTGACACTGCTACTGGCCTGAGAGAGCACTATAGTTTTTTCAACAGGCTCTGCTTGGATACCTAAAAGTAAGACTCCGATTATGGTCAAATTTCGTAATAGCATTCTTGATGGTGGTCCAAGTATCTGAAGAATTAGTGAATATTTTGAAGGCAATTAGATGCTACGGCCAAGGGTTGAGCTTAAATGAATATGGCGACTCGAATCTATAAAAAAATGAACATGAGAAATTTGACGCAACAATGGCTATATATACTGCCTCCACCAACAGCTGAAAGTATGGAGAAATTCCCCGGCACCACCAAACTGTTACCGAGCATTAATATCCGAACTACGCGAAACGAACAAAACCTCCGTAATTTCAAACATTTCGCATGGTCACCTGCCAAACACGGAGATTTCCAACTCGCGTTTGGAGTAGGAGCCTTCATATGCGCCCCGTTTATTATTCTAGCCTGTAATAGCTCCAAGCTAATACATCTTGCTGATAGTCTTTAAAATTATGTATTGGTTTGATGCGAAATACAAACCACATGCATCCAAAGCGAGTTTAATAGAGTCACGCGATTCTCCCGAAATCACCAAAGTAAGCTTTAAAACAGTTTACAATCGGCATTAGTTGTATGAAGTAGCCTTTATGGTTTGTTAGTTTTGCTTCCGTGATGCATTATCTTAGATTCATGCTCATAACCCAAACCTTACTCTAGTTTAACTTGGGGATTTATGATGGCCTCTGCTCATCTAACCAATTTGAGTTTCGGCGGGACATCTAATATATCATCAATTTTCTCATTTGAAATGGCCGAATCGTGAGCAATACACCCAGAACATCAGCAGTAGGGTGCAAGATGGTATGAGTTGCGATTCTAGCAACCGATTGAGCTCTTACTGCCTGAGTCAACGTTTTTTTGATGATGTATAAGCTCCACTGTTGTGTGATTAAGATCAATATTGATTTTTCGCAGCCTTCATGACAAACTCATCGTATTGCTTTAAAACCACGATCTTGGGAGCTAAGTGTCAGCATATAGATGGCCCAACCCTTACTTTTGCCTATCTGGGGTTGACACTTGTTTCAATAATAACTACTTGAGCGCCTTGTGATTCACTTAGCAGACCTGCACTCACATGGCCATGTGAAAGATCGTCATTAAGGGTAGGACCATAAAGAACTACATGTGCTATGCCCACTTGGAGAAACAGGAATTAATGAAGGGAATACTCCGTTCAATCCGCCTAAACTAAGCCGTAGGTCTGAGTGAGAAGTTCCATAACTTTTCACTAGATTTAATTGACGTTAGTTGTCCTGGAATTAGCAGAAACTACTCATGGGGATCGGGATCGCCAAACTATGAGTCATTTGTGGATACGCAAATATGGGACAACCGTCTCTCAGCACTCCGCCAGCCACGGATCTTCCCAAATTTGATGTAGCTTTACATATTATCCAATCTCGTGATTTTTGCATATCTGTAAAAGGTGGGAAATATCCATCCTAACCCCAAAGAAATAAATGTGTGTAGTAAACCTTGATGCTTCGTTGGATAAGGGCTCAGAAGTGCAATATCTGTTTCACAATAACCAGCAATGGAATGGATTGTCCCTTTATTTTTACCTATCAACAGTTGAAACATTCGACCCTCTAAATTCCACCCATGCAATAATTCTATGCACTCCGAATATTATGCGGAAATATCCTAGCTTCTCTACCGTTATATTATTGACGGTCCCGTATTTGGTAATTCTCTGGGGTTCCTGACCGATAGTGGCAATAAATATTAGCTTCATTTCTACTTACTGCTGATTTCCTCAACCTCCTTTTCCTCTTTCTTCATACCTCTTGCAACTCGCACAGCCATGTCCAAGACTATTTCTGCTGAAGAACTTACCACTCACGCCACCAAGTCCGACATTTGGCTTGCTATTGACGGGAAGGTCTATGATGTAACCAAGTTTCTCGACGAGGTTTGTTGGCTCCTGGAACTCAGCAGGCGTTTATCGTATTAACCCTTTATATGAAGCATCCAGGAGGTGAGGAAGTTATTCTTGAGCAAGCAGGATTAGATGCCACAGAGGCTTTCGTCGATGTTGGTCACTCGGAAGACGCCAGAAACATGTTGACTGATATGTTGGTTGGAGAAATGGCGGCTGGGGTATGATTATAACTTGAGATGTCTCTATGAATTAGCATTAACCATCTAACAGGACTCACCTAAAAAAACCATTGTACCTCCTGTGAATAGTGCACCTCTCAGGGAAAATGAGCCAAGGTAAGATATAGTAGTGACTTTGGAATTTCTCTATAAAAAGACTAACAGTATCTTTAATATATAGCCTGGCCTCTAGACTGGTTCTACCTATCTCATTTGCAGTTCTTTTCATGATCTATAAAACCTATTTCTAAATGGAGCTGCAAACATCATTTTGCCTCGTTGGCAAGGGTCAGCATTCACACATTCCGTATACACTAAATCACGTGCCTTTATGCGCATGATATATCCTGAATATTTCCCACCAGTATACAGCCTAGTATAGCAATAAAGTATTTTAGCTTTTGGCTAATTTTAGAACATTCATAATGATCAATTTCTCCTTGGCTGAGGTGATGGTTCAAAATTAGTTTATCATTGATTAGTTAATGATATCTTCCAGTGCACATACTATTGGCCGCAATGCTAATGGTATTGGTGATTTCTGAGCAAAGTGATGTTGACCAGGACATATATAACCATTGATGCTCAGATTTTCAATTGATTACCAAGGACGGTACCATTTAAATCGGCATATAGGTTGATTCGAGGTGGTGATAGCACAATTTGGACTAATTGCAGCGCAGTTAACACAGTGATTCATATTGGCTCATGTGAGCTGAGCGGAATCCGCTCACAAATCGTGGGTTGTATACCGAAGCCACCTTGGATTACCGCAAGTACCGTATGTAGAAACCCAAATCCTATCGAATGATCCCGCTGAAATGCAGCACTATTATCAAATTATATGAGGCAGGTACCCTCAAGGTTGCTGTATGTATTATGGTCTCTAATTCGTTGACTGTTTGGATCAACAAAGGTCACATTGAGTATTGTAGGGGAGCGAATAGAATTAATGTATACCCGGTACCAAGTGACGACTAGCCCAAAGTTCATGCTGAGCTCATTTTCACTTATGATATATGTATTTTGTATGCGAGACGGTATTGGATATATTTCAGATATTGAGAGAATGCTACACATAGTTCGAAGTATCCTGTTCAAGCACGATTCTATAGGTTGAGGTCTGCTTTAAGCGCCGATTTCATGGATTTAGGAAAAAAGTAAGGGGCTACAATACAGAATATTTAAAGCCATTGTTTCCTACTCAATTATTGTACTGCAACTTACCCACTGGCTCTCTTTAGTTCCTTGTTACTCACTGTGAAAGTCAATCCTGGGATAAATATAAACATGCTTTGGCTCTCGACAGCAAATCGGAACGAAGATAACGCGGCGAACTCCACAGAGATATGCATCTTAATCCTAGGCTCAAGTTTGGCATGTGTGATAGGAGGTAACTTATATTGAACTGAGCTCAAGTAGGAAAGCGTTATTTAAAAACGTTTCTGTATGTCTTTAGCGTCCATTGTATTCTGGGATGGAATAGCGAATAGAGTTTTCAAAAGCAATTTTCGAATTACAGAATCTCGAACATTTTTGGCATCGTCCTTGGGCTTGGCATCAGGTGTTATGGTATTCCCTTCTTGCAAGAATAATCTTGAATGCAATCATTTATGCTAAATTTCATTGACAGATATATTCAAGCTTGGTAATACTGCTGCCTGAATCGAGAAGATTCATTATTGCCTCGAAACTAGTAAACCACTATGAAAACTTGGTACTAATGTGCATGTTCACCCTCGGCACAGCGTTGGCGTTTGTACTAAACCAGTTGATCCGATGGATTTCCCCGCATGATATATGTCCTTGCCATACTCCTTCAATAGATGAGCCAGATGAAGAGGCAGATGTAGGGTTGTCTCCTAGCGAGAATGACAAAAACAGTGTCCATTGCCATGAAGCTAGTAGTGCACCATTAGTATCTGAACACTCCTCTGTCGCCTGCTATGGTGCACTTTCTCAGCACTGTATTCCTCAGCGCTGTCACTCATATACACAGGATGTAACTTGTCCAGGCACTCACGCAAGCCAATCTATTGAAGGTTTTGAACCACACAATAGTCCTCACTCCCACGAGCAGGATCAGCACCACCATCACCATCACCACCATAATGATCAAGAGGAGCAAAAACAATGTGAAACGTTGCACAAAATCACATCTGTACATTGCCATGATATAGTTTGTATGGCAGATGTAGCAGCAGTGGAAACGGAAACTGAACAAAGATTGCAACTGTTAAATTTGGGTATTCAAACCGCCATTGCAATCTCCATTCACAAATTCCCCGGTAAGATTGACTTTCTGGAAGTGGATCATAATTCTTCAGCTAACCAAGCATTACAACAACATAGAGGGCTTGATTATGTATCTTGGAAGCCATGTTTCGTCTTCAGTGGGATTGGGCCTTTTTTTCGCAATCGCCGTCCACAATATTCCTGAGGGGCTGATGATTTCCATTCCAATCTACGCATCTACGGGATCCCGCCTCAAGGCGTTTCTGTATGCTGGGATATTAGGTGGCCTGTCGCAACCTTTAGGAGCTATTATTGGATATATCCTGCTTAGTGATATGCAATCCACGTATCAATCCATTGTGTATGGGATTGTATTTGGCATAGTCTCCGGTCTGATGACAGTGATTGTGGTACAAGGCATGTTACCTTCCGCGTTCAAATACGACCCTAAAGGAAACATGGTTGTCACATGGTTTTTAACAGGTGTGATTACGATTGGGTTTGCATCTGCAACATTTAACAGCGCTGTCTAGAAAGAAGCATCAGTCATCGTAAACCATTCCCAATTGAACCCTTTGTATATATCTGTTACAACAGTAATCCTATATTACATTGTTGTTATTCAAATGCTGATCACTATTATTAAATATGATTTATTTTTGAATGTTGCTAATTGTATACAAGTGTGAATAGGTTTGGGACGTTTTACGTTATATTGTTGCCAAGGGTAAGTATACACAATGGGGAGTACCAATAGAGGTTCCGCAGGAAAAATGGATCGATGACACTCTGAGCCTGACGAGGAGTTGTCATGGCAGTGCGATGCAGGTAGTTATCAGCTCCCTCGATAGGGTTCCGTTGGCGATAGAATAGAAGGGATAAGCAGCCTAACGCATGAAGGAAACACGGTAGAGCAGTAGGATTTACCAGAAGTAAATTCAATATTTCCCAACGGAAAAGTGCCGATTTTTCTGGCTTGCGTAAAAAAATACAACTTGTAGCCCAACCAAAAAGCTGCTCTATTCTGTACTTCTTCCGGGCGTACTTGTTGTAACAGAAGCGGCTGTCAACTCCAAATCGTCCAGTGCAGGTGCACTTGGTTTTTGCCTTGAAGAGGGTGAAGCCGGTAATTCTGGGAAGTCATTCTCAGCAAATTCTGGAACTTCTAAACTTGGAGCGGAGGGTATTTCCTCATATAAGTTGGGGGTTGTTGGTGCTGGAGGGCTTAAATCTTCGAGTTCCACATCATTCTCCCTTCCTTCGATTGAACCGTTGATAGACTGTACAGGATACTGATCAATTTGTTGATTGGGGAGAGGTGGAATAGGGGAGACCGGAACCGTTGAAGGATAGGAGCAAAAGACATTATCTCCACGAAAATGGATGGGAGGTAATATGATGTTTGGAGTCACAACAGCAGAAGCACTTGGGTAGTAGTTGACAGTAGCAATTGGTGGCTCAGTGTCAGTATTACTGAACGGTGTATTGATCGAGTCTCGGATTACCTGTGGACTGCCATAAACAAACTTTCGGCGCTTCCACAATGCCTTTGTTTCCTTATTTGCTCTTTGCTGTCGCTTTTTGATACGGACTCTACGAACGATAACTGAGCAAAATATAGCGACTCCTATGACACCACCAATTGCCTCGATAACCGGCATGATGTAATCTTTATGTTGGACTTGCTTTGGAAAGCCGAACTTGAAAGTATATATACCCCAAGAACAAGTTTAAAGGCTAATACAGAGAGATCAAACTAGATGAGCATCAAGAGGAAACATCAGACAAAATCGTGGTGAATTCATCATTTTAAAGAAAGATAGTACCAGGACTGATCTAGGACTCTAAGACTCGTCAAATTGCACCAATGTGAAAATTTTTAATTAACCGACCATCATGGAGAGTACTGGAAAACAGATCATTCCTCATATATCACGACAGATTCCGCTTTGTCTCTTGAATCCAATTCAAAGTATTTTAGGGTTAGTCAGGGTGGAACAATAGGATATTTCGAATAGAAGCCGCTAGACCAACTAGTATTCACAGAATAATCTACTTACACCACTCAGGTTACCTAGTTTCACCGGTCCGCTTAGATTGAAGTTCGTGCGTATAGTTTCAATTTCCCTCCCTATATAGATTGCGGATATTCGGGGCATTCGTGCCAAATAGGCTAGAAACTTGGGTTTATTGGTCATGATTGTCAGAGTGGAAGATCCTCATCCAATGGGAAAGGGCATTACATATCGAAGTTGCTGAGCACCTGAATCTAATTAGGTTCGTTTCATCACTTGGGCTATACTTCCATTCCCCTTGCCACACACCGCTGTTATTATTACTAGTTAATGTATTTTGGCTTCAGTTATATCGAGTGTGTACGAAATCTTACTAACATCCAGTATTCTGGGCTCAAGCACCCTTAGCAAATTATTCTTGTCTTGATGAGCTTTTCTTATAATTGTTTTATATCGCTTACAGCTTCACCATGATGCCTTTGGCACATCGAAACATACATATCCTAAGAATATACAGGGTTGTGCTGTTCTTCTAGCATCTTTAGTATAGAAAGCGCGATGAGGTTCCAACTGAAAGAGCTTTTGAAATTCCGGAACTGCTATCTGTTCCACCTTGAGGCAGTTTGATGCTCCAAGTCGTGGTTATACGCTACGTCACTTCGTCTTTTCCAAACCCTGACTCAGCGATGAGCCGGCAATAGCAATGAGATCTTTTGATGGAAGTTTAGAGTCATCCCGCTGTCTACATACTCTCACCACTAGTCCTATAATCGTATTGGAATGTAATTGATGGGTCAATAAATTATACTTTTCTTGTTGAACTGAATTGGGAACTCAGATATCTACCACTCAGGTTACAACAATCACCCAGATCAAAATACGGGGAAATTATATCCGAACTAAAATTGCATCCTTATCAATCTCCATTTTCACTCATTTCATGACTGATATACCAAGCTTTTCCTCATCTAGTCAATCAAGCTGATACTAATGATTAATACCCGTATTGATGTATAGCAACTATATGTGTTGAGAAAGTCTAGAGTTATGAGACGTCACCTTGCATGATGGATTTTGCACTATCCATCTTAGGTATATACAATATGCGACGACTCCGAGTTTCTAACACTAAAAATTACAATATATGGGACGAGGTCCATCAGGCAGTTGATTCTGGTACCCGATAAATTTCTTGGACTGGCACAATGCCATAATTTCCGAGTGATTGCTTGATAGCCGCTTTTGGAAGTTGAATTATGATTCGGAAGCAATTAAGTATTAATTGGTCAGAAGTGAATTATTCACCAGTTGGTAAGCTGAGCAATGGTCAAGTATTATCTACTCGGTGATAATCCATATAAATAACAGTTGGAATATGTTTTGGAAGGTCATGGAGAGATATCTAATAAATGCAGGTTCTTTCGGGCCTTTGAAATTTCAGTCTTTCTAATGATTCCTCACTCTGTCTAGCTAATAATCGTTATAGCTTTTTACTTCTGTGGCGCTTCGAGAAAATATCTTCTAGAATATGCTGTGGAGGGTCATGGAGAGGGTATGTGCCAAGTTAGTAGGCTGAAAAAAGACATTTGAAAGTGCTTCAGCTTTTTTATAACTCTGACTGGTTGACAATAGCTGAGTTTCAAAACAATTGTAAGGTACAAATTCATAATAAACGAATAACTAGGAGCTAAACTAACTGCTTGCAATAACCCCTCGTTAACTTTCTTGTAACTTGGTAATATCAAGGAAATCTTTGTGTATCTTTCACAAGTTGCAAGATGGAATGAATCATTGGTTTTAAATCATAAATACCCAAATTGTCACAGGTTCCTTATAATTACATAATATATCAAGGTTGGCACACCATTCATCAAACTAGGACACAAATTTAGGACTCTATGGATATAGAGTACCAGCACCTACGCCCCGGCCCCCAGTACTTATCCAAATTTCTCTTTATATTCCAAGGTGCTTCGAAACCCCACAAGTAATACATACCTTTAATCACTATGCCTGAAGGTAGACTGGATCAATCGACGGAGATTCCTAACATATATTCATTGGCTTGCTACCATCAAAATACATAGGAAACTCGTAGTGATTTCAATTTATAGTTGATGAAGTGTCATTTAACGCTGTGAGCTTTGTATGACCTCGTTCTGGTAAAACTAAATGAACTAGACTGAAGAAAACTGGGTGAAAATGTCTGATGTATTATTTCGGACCTTCAGGGGGGAGGCTTCTTATAACTAATTTATACATACAGCCAAACTAATTGAAAATGTGACTAAACTTGATCAGTAGTCTAATGTTGGAATAAACGTCTGAGCTTGATTTGTATATATATGGTATCTCAAAGCCACTTATGGAATACCAAATATCACCCATGTCACCAATAACACCACTCAATGTCTTCGTGTAACATACCTCCATCTTCAATTCAGCCCTAGTTGATTTAACTCGAAGAATTGATGTAGTACCCAAGTTCATTATATGATAGACACAATTGTTAAAGATAACTACTCTTTTAGAAAAGGTTGAAGGTACTTGACTCGTGAAGCTGGATCCAAAGATTCACACCAATATCGACCCAAATCAATTAAATATAATTTAATGCTTTTAAATAGGTCGGTTCTATTTTTGTTTGCCACTCTTTTGATGAGCCAACTTGTCCTACAATGGATGTCCCCATTCCAGTGTGATCACTTCGAAAACACAATTCAGTTACAACAATGTAGAGAAATTGACCTATTTTTGTTCACCAATCTCCAGTGATTAAATTATCCCCCTTCTTGCGAGGACAGTGATTTTTTTCACCAGCACAATAGATTATATATTTAACCTGCCTCTGCCTCGACCGACTTGTTTTGCTTCCCTCTACTTATTTCTTTTACCTATTTACCCTTCATTCTGCGTTTACACCATCTTGACGCAATTCCCTAGGTTGTTATAACGTACTTTAGACATCAATTTCCTCAGGCACTAACGGTCGTTTTACTAATTTAATGCTACTTATTATTGCTCGATATTAGTACGTCATGTATTTAACAAGCACAGCGACCACTGGGTGGTCAACCAGGCGCTGGTTGTCTATCATTACCCTCTTGTTGGCTTGTTTCCACATTCAGTTGACTTCTGCTGGCTTATTCGGTGGGAAAAGCTCTTCAATACGCGAAGATTATGTTTATTTGGATACCAGTACTTTCAGCATATCCGCTGATAATACCGCCGCCTCCTCCGAAATTACTTCTGGAGTTCGTGTTGTTCCTAACACGGCAGCAGTGAGCGACAAAGGATTGGAGGTAATGAGCTTTACTTTGTCTCTATATAGTTATAGCAATCACCTTTCGCTACTCAATGCACATCTAGCCAAATTCTCAATTCATTTCTCGTTAGCTATATGCCATATGTTCCATTCTAGTTGTACGATAGATCACGCCACTGAATTATGACCATTCATTGGCATAGATGCTCTTTCTATTCGTAGTGATTGTGACAACACTCCCAAGGATCTAAATTTAATCACATTCATATTTAGGGAATCGGATACATTCTAGACGCTCCATGTGTTGGCTTGCCAAACAGCAATACAGCAAATAACAATGTTCGCACAACATACGCTCGAATTGCGTTGATCTCCTTGGACAACTGCACCCTTGATTGGAAGATTACTCGTGCCCAAAATGACCATGCAAGTGGGGTCATCATCTACTCACCAAACGGGGATGATGTCAGCTTCGACAACCTTCATTTCTCGGTCCCAATTGTCATCCCAGCCTTTGCCATCTCCTCGAATGACGGGCTTCGAATGAGTCAAAATATTGCCAGCAGCCAACTGAAGCCCGCTGGAGTGTCAAGTGCTTCCCAAAGACAAATCAGATTCACTTTGTTGGCCAACGAGAAATCATTCCCAAGCGTGTGGGAATTTACCTTGATAATTGTTGTTGTACTTTTGTTCCTTTCGCTGGTCATATCCGGTAAGTTCTTAACAAGATCGCCGATACAGTTACAGCTCAAGGTCTACATGAAATTAACACTTCCAATCCGTAGTGGCCATGCATTGCCACCTATATCGACTTCGCCGCAACTACGCACTCCGTAACAATATTCCCGATGGTACTGAGATGATGGTCATCCATAAGAGTGCCTTGGGCAAGCTTCCCATCAAAGTATGGCACGCCAAAGGAGACCTACGTGCTCGCCCTGCCCTCGGCAAAAATGAGGAAAATCACCAGTTCACTGTTGTTATGGAACCTCCGCCAGCATACGACCCCAAGAGTATGATTTCCCCCCATCAACTCAAATCCGACGACGAAGAGACTGCTCAAAGCGTTTGCCCCATTTGTTTGGACGACTTTAAAGATGGGGAAGAAGTCCGTGAACTGCCATGCTGTCACTACTATCATCTCGAGTGTATTGATCCTTGGTTGACCACGAAGTCCGGTACTTGTCCTATGTGTAAATTACCCATTTCTTCTGATCTCACACCGGCGTATCTGCCACCCGAGAATACCTCCTGGTGGTACAGTATCGCGTCGTCTATTTTTGCACCTTGTATGCTCTTCTGTCGTTAGGCATCTCTGTGAGGTTTTTGTTGCTTGCGATCACTTGTTCATCAACATCTCCTATACATCCCACTCAGTTACCCCAGTACATCTTCATTCCTTCATGAAAATTTTATTTGCGAAGATCTAATCCCTTCGCTTCCCCGTCAGGATAAATAATGTTTTTTGAAGATACATAATAGTATTTGCTTAATACCTCGTTCTTGTTTCGTGCTGAAATTCCCCTCCCCTATTCATAATATTTGATTACCACCTTCCTGGCGCTTTTGATGATGTCAACACAATTATCCGGGTTATATTTGATCAGTAAACCTTTGATGAACACAAGTCTCATACCGAATTCACCATCCCCTCTACTCCCCGGCACTGTGTGGACATGGTTTATCCAGTTTGTTGAGCAAAAGTGACATGCGGCAATCTTTCTCAAAGAGTTTACAGAGATTTGCCTAGAGTATCGTAGAATCCAATAGGCAGCTGAAGTGGAGATGCAAATCACTTGAAGTTACAAGGTCCAATCTATGGCACATCGAACTCCAATCAGAGCCTCGGCACCACCATTACGACGTTCTATATATATCATGTGGCACAAGGTTCCAGATGAATAAACCACGGCTCTTATGGATTGGGGCAGTGCAGAATGGATATTTCGGAGCATCCAGAGGAAATAGGGAGGGAAGGGGCGGCAGATAACCAATCACGCTGCTCATGGAGCCAAATCAATTTGAATGCGTGAAACCCAATAAAGCTGTGCTTCATTGAAAGCGAAGAACACGGAGCCAGACAACAGTTAAGCTATATCGATGCTATCAAGTACATTCTATTAATACATCACAATTCTTTGCACCAACCTCTTCCGCCAACAGGTATTGTTTCTGGCATGTTAAAAGTGACATGACTGCTGCGCTCTATTAAAGAATGATTGGCGTCCACGCAACTGGTGACTGGAGGGCACTTCTTGGGTAAGTTGGACCCCATTTATGCAACTGTGGCTCTGGGGTAGAGTGGCTAAGCTCAGTCACGGTGAAGGATTTGGAAATGCCAGTCACAAATCGGCCACCTGGCCAATCAATAGGGATTCTCTGAAATAGATTGATGGCCTATTTTATCAAGAGTTCTAATCAATCGTAATGGCGAATCTTGCTCAGTAGTCCAGCAATAGTATAGGTTGTATGTGATGTGGAATCAGACGTATATAGGTGTCATACATCATTGTTCATATTATAATCATGCTGTGCAGACCTCAGCGTATTCTATAATCTGGCAACATACTTGATTACTGCTCACTCAGCACATTAAAAGTGATGCCCATGTGATACTGGCGGTATACTTATTCGAAGGGAATTCTACCGGTTCATAAGGATAGGCTAGTAAATGGATGTCATGTCATGATCTTCAATATTGACAGGTTTCAGTGTGTATGTAGATTGGTATCTAAATTTCCATCAGCGAATGTTTTGGCTCGGCACATAGCTGGTCGCTCTCAGGATTCTTGAGAAATGCCAAGGATATCTGCGTGTATTCGACACATGACAAAAAGGACCCGGAAGGATACCGCCGCCAGCGAAGACTACCTCATAAGCTCCCAATTGTACCAATCATACCAAACAACGGCGGATAAGTGGTCAGAAATACTACATACACTGACTTCCCCGTCTTGGTGGTCTAAACGGGATGCGTTGGTTGTATTGTGATCTATCTTGGCAACTAAGCACAGGATCCGTGAGCGCGATGATATCTTTGTTGATGTTTGATATTAGCAGGAACGAATGTTGTTTGTTAGGTTGTTGTATGATCGGGATAAGCGACAACAGGTATCAAACCAGTGTTTTGGGGATTTAGGTGGGGCTAATGGCCACCAAGATGTAGAAATTATGCACATGTGTGTTGATGAATGCTCAGACATGTTCATATTGGCGATGGCGAAAATGCAAGTATATTATCAACAAAATGAGCATCAAGGGATTATTCCATACCCTACTCCTATGGATTGATTCACTAAAAGGTTTCATGGTTGGTATGTGCTAGGTTTTGAGACCGCCATCCATATTTAGTGTTCCTATGAGCCCAGGAAGGGAAGTATTGTGGAAACTGGAACTTAGCAGGTTCCTATAATTATCAATGCATATCATATTCATGTTATTTAGGCAATATTTCTAAGTGATAGCCAGACACCTTTTCACTGCAGATAATCCGTGGAAATATATTTCAAGATCGACTGTACATACCAATCTTACAGTGGTTTTAAAGTGCCCCAAGCTATTGGAAGTTCTACCGTGTCATGACGGTCGAATATGGTGGCTGTAGAGGGATTGCAAACAGCATAGGATACACTAGGAATGAATTATGGATACCTCACATTTTTGACTTCTGTATCCAGAAGCTGTTGCAATTAATTAGTTCAACATCAAGTCATTCGTATATAGTTTGAGGCCTGGTCAATGCAATTTGAACAATTTCGCAACATCATTTATCGACCGTTCAGGGTTGTGGAAATGGTGGAAGTTATACGAATATTGTTCCAAAACTCACATTTGCACATATCTTTTCACGATCTTTCACTACATATTCTAGCAGATATCCTCACCAAGTTGCACAAAAGATATATACATTTTACTGTGACTCGATATACCAACAGGTGACAAATTCACTCCTCACTTATTATCAACAAATCTCTCCCAGAAGAAAGTCTCAACATTGAATGACCTACCAATACTGATGGTTCAGTACTAAGGGAAATATACCGAGAACTTTACGTCAACCAACTTCAAAGTGTCTGAGCCTTATTGCAAGGTGACCAAGCTGATGTGCACTCAACGTGTTAGCAAAATTGAAATGCAGTACCACCAGAATACCAAGAAATTTATATTTAAGATTCCAAACTAGGTATCACCTCTGGTGATTGCAGGTAATTATCCTTTTCTATTGTTGTAGTGATGGTAATACACTTTGCAATTATAGATTTGATATTGTTCGGTTCTACTGAGTGTGCTAACGGCTAATAGGCATATTTTGGATTCTGTTAGGGTATGTAGGTATGTCATTTGTAATGCTGAGACATCTGAGTGCGGTGGAGTTCTGTTGCGACATTTTTTTTTGGGAGGGGGAGGGGGGTTTAAAGTGTTGTAAGAGTTTTGGAGATATTGGGAGTGATTAGGAGAAGAAGTAGATTATGTGGTTTTCACATAATTTATTGAATGTAGAAGTAATATTTATACTTTTATATGGTCTTGGCAAAACAAACACCTATAATATGTTTAGGTAGGTCTCAAAAACATGTATGCAAGTTTTGGGGCTGTTTGGACTACTTTGAGATATTTTATGTTCTGGATACCTGATGGTTTGGTGAGAAGATTCCAGGTAAATCCCGAAAAGGCATTTGGCCAGAATTCTCCAAGATTTGTAGACTATGATTTAAGTGACCAAGTTAAGTGAATGTTTAGGTGTAATTACGAAGCTTACAATATAAAGTAGATTGAAGAAACAGAATAGTTGTATGACGTTAGCTTGCTGGTTACCCACTCCCAGGTTTTCCACTTATCAAAGCAGTCAACAAATATTATGTGAGCTAAGTATTCCATCAATAATCTACCTATTTGCTTATTGTAAATTTCCAATGCAAATGCAAAAATAAAATGTCAAGATAATTAATGGCTGCACTTCCCGGAATAAAGTTGTCAAAATATCAGGTATCAATGAATCTTTATTAATGGGTGTGATGTTGTGTGAAATCCCTCCATAGCTAATGCGTCTGGCCATCATGTTAGTATTATTAATACTGAGGAGAAATTCAATTTGGAAGCAGAGCAATGCTATTTCCTATCAATATATTGCTATCTCAAGGTTGATGACACTTTTTGAAACTGTACCATTATCGTTGTTGGTTATTAATATAACAAATAGAACTGGGGACCTAAAAGAAATTTTTGCATTACTTTACAAAGGCGATGATATAGACGTGTTGAGAGAGGCCCTATAATTATGTATGTAAAGTTTAGGGGCTGCTGGACGCCTTTCGAGTATCTCCCTATATATGATGAATTTCACGGTATCTAGTACAATACGAATTTTCTGACCAAATAGTCAATAAATAATTAGGTGCCAAATTGATTATTTGCTACGCTATAACAGCTACCTGTTATAAACATCTTTCAGGTGGGTGTATCTCAATAGATTGGATGTCCCGAAGTTAGTCGTCACTTATATCTAAATATGCCACTTGGTTTTTTTTTTGGATTGGACTTGATATATATTGACGTTTCAAGAAAGCAATCATTGTAGCCCTCTTTTTGGACCACCATAGAGCCAGGTCCAATGCGGCTTTGCAAGACATGGTATCAATGCCTCCTGTTGTATTACCCAACTGTAAAGGCAACGTAATTGTACGAAGTATAGATTCATTTTGGGATAATCAGTGAAACCACTGAGTAAAGAGAAACCATACTACCTCAACAAAACCAATTCCAGTTGATATCTGGGTGTTTGAGCTGGATATACATACCATTGTTTCATACCGTGTGCGCCCGCCTCTACCCAAGATACCGCACCAATTAATGATGTGTGTGAAATTTGAATATTTAAAGCTGAAGCTGGTTTCCATTTAACAGTCTTCAAGTATGAATTAACATACATTTAGTATATCCTAATTTAATGGTTGTTGCCGTTACTATTTTAACGTCTGGTCTCGTGAGCTTTGCTTTCCATAAATGCAAGCACCCATTGAGAACACTGCTATTTGCAGTTTCGTAGGGTGCAGTGGTAATCTGTCGGAAGCGTAATTGTAAGTGTAATGAGTTTTATTAGCTTTTATCTACTAGTGTCCATTGAGGTGTTTTGATTTAAGATGTTAGTCCTTCGAATCAAGATGAGTTCTGGGTCAGGATGACCATTCTAATTTTATATTCCAATGCAAGCTTGCGATGATACATCGCCTCGTCTATGCTCAAGGATTGCCCGCGAAGCGTGTATGAAACTTTTAGATCGGAAATGCTAGCAGGTGGTGCTACTTTGACCGGTGTCAGCCATGGTTGCTTTGTGAAGTAGCCAGGGTGAGTGCAAGGTTGCTGGATTAGGTCCATCTTGGTCATTGTATGATGAGTGTGCTTCTTCCCAAGGTACGGAGAATCCTAAGGTTTATATAGAAGCTCTTCTGTCAAGCCCATATCATTGTGATAACATTTACCGTAACAATTGCCTTGAATCTACCAGTGATTGCCAAGAATATTATTTGATTTACCATCCAATTGGACACTAGTATGCATTGATCGGATATGATTTGTCTGTAACTGGTAAACTTGAACAACTTTCCAACTTGCGAGAAATGCTTTGCATTGTTCACTATTGGACTATTGATAGGCTAAAGGGTCTTCAATCGACTTTGGAACTCTTGTCTCTTGGCGATATAAGACATGTTGTGATGGGATCTGAACGGGATAGGGCCAGGTGGAGAAACACAGTTTAGTCCTCAAGCCACTTATCTGATATGTGGCTTGCTTAGGCCAAGTGTCCTTAGAAATGTCTAAGGAACTGTTCACACGTAGATAATTGGCACAGAACCATTCTAGTCCCCATTAATGTCTGGATCCTGCTGATTGGATAATCTTAATTGGCAAAAGCCAAGCTTTGAGTATCGATCATCCGCAGGCCAGCCCCTCGTGATCTGGCCCGTAACTGCTGCGAATATTCGAAGATTATGCAAGCTGGTAAATCTAATAGAAGGAGAATTCGACTTGGGCCATCAGGCAAGACATAAGCAGAGTTTGTACTACTCCATGAGCTCACAAGGGGCATACTTACGAAATCATGGCACGAGACAGGATTTCCTTCAAATAAGGCTGAGCTGATTTTGTGCACCATCTATAGCCAACCATTCTCCTTTCGACATGATTTCCTTTCACTCTTTTGAACATATCAGCGTCAGTGTAACTCATCGTTACTAAGTATGGACAAGGAAAACAAGTATGTTGGTAGCATGGGGAATTCTGCGTATTGAGTAGTCGGCGGCGCGTTATACTTACCATATGGACAATCTTGACCACAGTTAGTGGTCTGGGAGTAGCACTCAAAAGTCACCTATCCTATGGTGCGATTTTTGTTCATGACTGGTTTAACCATGTTTCATGAGTTGACAAATTGGTGGGTTCTTTTGTAATATCCGTACCTTAGGGTGGTGCATTCAGAATGTTACCGAAAAGGCTGTTTACAGTCAAGCCAAGCCCTTACTTGGATATGAGGTCATTTTCTCACAAGTAGCGGATAAATTTTCATCATACAGCCCAGTCATATTGTCGCTATGCACCAGCATGATCTCCCTAGTAACCACCCACCAGTGCGAGACATGGTGAGTGATTACCTGTGTGAACAAGTTAGATTTCACGCATGATCCACAAATGGATGTCATGGCATTTCTTAATAGAGCGATTGTGACTAAAATACCGAAATCATTGGTATTCCCATCCCTATTTGGGCTTACACTTCACCATTATTGGAGCTAAGCTTTTTCCAACAAATATATAAATCCACCGAAGCCCTGACCGTTCCCAACACACAAGTATCTCACGTTCTTCTATTCATGACTCAACAAAGTAAATCCTTTAACAACACTTCCTGCGCTCAGCAGAGTGTCAACCAGTTCTACAACGCCCACAAAAACAAACAAACCACTAAGACTGTGCAAACCAAACCTCCTTCTTCCAAGGTCAGTTACACCCTCCACGGCAAACGCGTGAGCGTTGAAGAAGCCATCTACCATCGCAGTCTGGCCATGAAATGCAAGTATGTCGTGATGAAGCTTACTGGTGACGATTGATGGTCCTCTATATAAATATCCGCCACATGATCTACTGGTTTTCGTAATCCCATGTACATACACATCCAACATAATCCAAAGTGAACACTATGTTAGCAATACCACAATGTACAATAAAGAACAAATGTTGTAACGACCACTTTGAATTCTCGATGAATGAAGCAATCCATCCAAATGGAGAATTACCCCGATTCGGAAGGGATTCTGCAGAAGATCGTTTAATGGCAATATGCCGTCTAAACATTTAATAAAAAGAGGGCAATTGAACAGGCAAGGTACAAGTCATGATAGCAGTCAATTCATGTGAAGTAGCAGTAATAGGACTTGGTCGTAAGCTGACAGTCTGTATGGTGATAGTAGACTTTCAACGCCCAACATGATGGGCTAGTTGTTTGAGTCAGCTTTAATGGTTCCACTGTGTTTTAGTCACCTCTAGCGTTTCTTCATCCCATTCTGCGGTGGCATTAGGCATAAACGTGCCATCTTCCCCTAGAGCCATATCATTAATTTTGCTATATTCGGCGTCGGCAGTCTTTCTTTTCATTTGGTGCATCTTTAGCCAGTTATACAACCCGATACCAAATAAAGTCACACATAAGCCAATAATATTGACTCCAGTCACTTTGTCACCGAATGTGACGATCGAAACAAATATCGTAAGGACTTCCTAAAAGTTCTCGTCATGTTAGGTATTTGAGAACTGACCTACACACCCAGGAATTTTCTTACCTTGAAGATACCTGCCACTGAAAGTGTCACCACTGAGGTGCGAGAGATTAGCATGAACTCGGCGGAAACCATCAAAAAGGCCATCAGTCCACCGAGGAGGATGGCGCATATTGTGTGAGATGAGGTGATGAAGTCCTTAAAGAATGGAGAGTTTAGCATATCTCCGAGGCCTTCGGTATAGAACGCACACAGCAGCAAAGCTCCCCACATGATGGGGGCCAAGAAAAAGATGGTGAGAATTGGGTTATGAAGTCCCATTGAATCCTTCTTTAGTAGGATCTGGGTTAAGGACCACCGAAGGCCACCAAGTAGTGCAGCTGTCATGACTTGAATGAATCTATATGAAAAGATGGAGTGTTAGATTCCAATATCAAGAACCGAGTACACAATTACGAACCCAACAAGTGCGAACGATGTTTCCGTCGTGACCATTAGCAAGACACCAAATGATATTATAAATATTATTCCAATCAGAGAGAACGTAGGTCTTTCAAGTTTGAACATGAAAGCGAACATTAATACAAACGCCAACGACGATGATTTACACATTGCTGTTGACGTTCGTGGTTAGCGACCGAGTGGAGCATTATTCTGAGGCATATCAGGAACTTACTGTAGAAAGATAAGGTAATGGTTTTGAGACTGGAGTTAGAAAGTCCGATGTCGAACCCAGTTGCCACACCACAAGGAACAATTTTGGTTCTGCATTATCAAGGGTGGAAAGGTTAGGTGATTCGATTGGGAAACGTACATACGCTCGTACTTACGTGTAGTCTTTTTTTGATGGATATATAGTGGGTCTTAAAGCTGGGAAGATGAGCAAGCACAAGCCAGAGCACACAAACTGCATTACTTGATGCATCGACGTGATGAACAATGGGTAGGGGAAGTTGTAATGATTTTTATCTACCATCCATTTATTGTATAAGGAGATCCCGGTCGAGAATATATACCTGTGAGGAAAATTAGTTGGATGGTTCATTTGTTAATATGGTCGTGAACTCACCAGGTGAGGATGTAAAACAGATTGAGACAGATTTTTTTCAGCAAAGTCTCGCCTTCTCCCGATGAGGCAGAAGCGCTTCGAGGCTTTTCCATTGAAGTTGGATGGTAACGGTACGAGATATCGGGTGATGTGAAGCGAGCTTTGGATGAATCTTCATTTAGCTCTCTGGGGGAGCTGGATGTGGACAGTAGAGCGACGTGATCAGTCTCGGGCAATCTAGTGAAAGGATTGGAATCCTGGTCTTCTGAGTTGGACCCCTTTTCAACAGTGGAGGGATATTCCGAATGTTGTTTTACGCCCATAATTATGTGGTGAATGGTGAGACAAGAAACGCAAAAACAAGAATAACTCTTATTTACAAGATTTCATCAAGGGTGGAGGGGGAACGATGTTTTCATTCTTCTGACGGGCTCATGGTCCTTTTGTTTGATTCCTCGACCTTCTACATCCATATCAGTAATTAAAATAGGTAACGTGAGTTTGAGGTTGGAGACTGCAAAATGTGCAGGGTTTACTTCAAGGGGTGTGCTTATTGAGATTCTGACAAACTTGTTTAGTCTCTGGTTCATCGAAGGATATGAAACTTTCTAGGGTTTATATTAAACCAAGTATTCCAATATGAAAAGTCCGGAATGGTGGCGTAAAATGCGCATTTTTGGAAGGGCGAAACATTGTGATATGCTGCAACCAGGTTTTACCGAGTCATGTTCAGAGGTCAACGTACTCGTATTCGTGGTAGGTGCACAGTTGCGGATAAAGTGCATTGCATCTCGCGATACAGTTCAGAACTTTCTATGGGTGAGCTCATATACGAAAAGCACCATAGGCATTCCAATCCAGCTAGAGTGGCACCGAAAACCAGCAGTATCTTCATGGGCATGTGCAATGGCAAGTGTATGTGGGGATGCTATTAAGTCGATATATTTCCGAGTTGTTGTTAAGGATTATTGAATATACGACTGAAGCAGCCACATCCATGATTCCACGGTTGCTGATGAGCACCACATGCAAGCAAGGAGAGTTTCACCCTAAGCTCAGCTTGGATAAATTGATCGGCTCAAGTGCACAAGGATTCAGCGAATCTCCAGATCTATTCCCTGATGCAATGCATTATAGCCATGGATATCCGCATCGTTATCACTTTGACTGGGAGTCTGAATGATTTCCCAACAATCATTGATCTTTACTGTTGGTGAGTACTTGAAGATACATGCCACTGAAGAAAACTCACATATAGCTGTTATTATGTACAAATAGAAGATAGGCATGATGTTTGAATAGTGCAACGTATAACTTGAAAATTGTGTGATGATGGATATGGCTGATTGGGAACATGCGTCAGGGGACTAGCCAAGAATATGTTTCCTTAGCTGTTGAAGTCTATCCAGAGCGTTCTTCTTGGTAACCTCCGAGTTAAAGCCAACTTTCTCTGTAAACTCGTATCTGATGTCGCCAGAAGCATACGTTTGGACAGTCGGGTGCGTCGTGATGGGCTTGTTGTTAGACTCCTCTTGATAATCGAAGTTATATAGGAAATCCTCTGCCGAAATTTCATTAGCAATCTCCTGAATAAGGTCCTTGATTGTGGATCCAATTGATCCCTTTTTGTCCAGCATATATATGTGATCGGAA
Source organism: Basidiobolus meristosporus CBS 931.73 (assembly GCA_002104905.1). NCBI lineage: Eukaryota > Fungi > Basidiobolomycota > Basidiobolomycetes > Basidiobolales > Basidiobolaceae > Basidiobolus > Basidiobolus meristosporus. The sequence continues at coordinate 232,664 of MCFE01000011.1, read as the reverse complement.
GTACCATCCAAGTTGTCTGAGCGCTGAACGCTCAATGGAGAAGATTCCGAATAAATCCCTTCATTATCACCTGTGATTTTGTTTTCGAACTCGGCCTGCAGGAAATCACGGGTCCAACTATCGAAGGAATCCAGGGCCGCTTGCGTTTGACCACTACTGCCGTGATACATGGAAAACCCATGATTTCTGGGAGAGAATACAGATGTATACTCATGATAGGTATCGAAACTCAACTCCTCATTGTCAATGTTGTCAATCTGATCTATCTCCTGACGTATTAGATCCTGGATTTCTGAGAATTCGCTTACCCACCCAGCAATTGGATTCTCTTTAGTACCGTCTTGGCCGTCTTCAAATTCATCAAGCCAACGCTGTAAATGGGACTGGTTGACCTGGTCCTCCGTAAACGAATGGATTTTGACTGAGTCATGAGTGGAGAGTACCGGCGTCTTAGTTGTCAGTTCTGTCGGGAAATCAGAGTGATTTAGAAATGCCACCACCTCAAAACCATCAGGCGGAGTAGGTGGGCGGGATTCGCTCAGTTCCGAAATTAAATCTTCATCCAGGTAGGGAGGGCGAAGAAATTGGTGATCCCACTGAAGGTTCATCTCGTCTTCTGTAAGGTCTGAATTGTCTCCAGCGATATCACGAACCAAATTTTGCGAGTCTGGATCGTATTTTTGAAATTCGTTGAACCAGCTTTCAACTACTTTGACTTCCATTTCCGATACCTCGTCTAAATCTGTGATATCTGGAGTGAGCTCCAAAGGGAATGCACCTGCACTTAGGAATTCAACCACTTCTGCTCCGTCCACAATGAGACCTGTGTCTTCTTCCTTAATGTAGTTGAAATAACCATCTCCAAAATACGTATTTACATCTGTTGAACGGTTAGAAGCAATAGCTGGCTTCAAGAAGTCGTCTTCTGTTTCACTTCCGTTGAACTCTTTTAGCCACTTGTCTAATGAACGTGGGGAGCCTATTGATTTATCATTAATAGCATCGTCCTCTGTGTCGGCATTCGTAAACTCAGTCGACCAATCTGCCTCCAGGGAAGAATTCCATGCCCGCTCCATATCTGCCATATCCTCAGGATTACTTGTAAGTTCCTTGGGGAAATCTGAGCTGTTAAGAAAAGCGACCACATCATTGCCGTCACTCTCTTCGATATCAGCGTGAGCGTGATTAAACTCTGCTAACCAGCCTGCTGTAGTGTCTTTCTCCAGCTCGGTTTCGAACTCTGACATTCCTTCGGATAGTAGCGCGTCTTCGCTGGGTATAAGACTATCAGGAAAATGCTCACTATTCAGGAAAGCGATCACATCTCCACCATCCACTACTTCAGAATTGTCAAGGTAAAGATCCTTGCTATTGCCACTATGCAAAACACCACTTTGCTTTGAAATGAATTGAGCCTGAGCCTCATCGAAGACCTTGTCGGAAGCAGACTCCAACTCTGTATCATCCCAGCTCTCGTTAGTGGGTACATTTTGGTCACAATTAAACTCGCTGGACCAGTCAAAGTTATTTTCCTGATCTGTGGTTGAATCGTGCCACGCGTTGGCGAAATTGGAAGCCTCATCCAGCTGCACTGAAAGCTCTTCTGGGAATTCTGTGCTGTTCAGGAATGAAATGACATCAGCCCCATCGTTAACCTCGGAAGTTTCGAAAAGTGGCATTTCGGGTTCGGTTGATAATTGCCTTTCAAATTCAGACGTCCAAGCCCAAGAATCTACTGCTTCCTGTCCTTCAGCCTCTGTTAATAAATCGACTTGGCGTCCTTTATCTTCTTGATTAAACTCAGCTATCCATTCTGAGTCATTGTGAACGTTATTGGCTTGCGTTGGTGATTGCTCTACAACAGATATATCGAAAGGTGTCGGTAATAACTCTGCAGGAAAGCTTCCCCCATTCAAGAGTGCCACAATGTCAGCACCGTCTGAATATTCACTATAATCTCTCAGAGGATCTTCACGGGTCAAGCTGCTCCCAGCGTCTATACCATCATTATAATCTGTTTGTCGCCAGGTTTCTTCTAGAGCCATATCATCCTGTAGGGGAACAGTCAGCTCAGATGTAGAGAAATCTGGGCTTTGGATCATACTCTCCAATGAAATGTGTGCATTTGAATTTGATGGTTTGTCGTCAATATTCCTTTGGATGTCGAGCGATTCGTTAAGATATTGCTCACCCTGGGCACTTGATGTATCTTCATTAAGATTAGGGGCATCGCGGTGTTTGCCAATACTCTCCGTCGTATGACTTTCACCTGAACTCTCACTGAACTGACTCAGGAATTCATCGGCCCAGGCATAAGCTCTCTTCTCAGCAATGAGTGAGGTGTTTTTGTCTGAAGTGATTAACGAAGGTTCAGTGCTATTTACGCATAGACCAACATGTGGGGCAGATTTCAATGAAAACCGATTAAGAGGAAATCTGGCCCCGATAGAGTTTTCGCTATGAACAGAAAAGTTTGGAAGTTCGGATGCGAGCGAGATATCCAAAGTATTTTCATGAATACTTTCGAATTCATTTCCTTCTCCTGAATTGGAGGAAGTGCCGACATCCGTGAAACGATTTAACTCATCTTCAAGGGACGGTATAGTAACCTCCCGTTGAATAATTGTGTTGAAATTGGATTGAGTCGAAGAGCCACCTGAAGCTACAGGGTGTGAAGTATTGTTAATGGCCTCTGCCCATTGACTAGAACCTTCCAACGGACCAGAAGTATCTCGGTTGACTGAAGTCGAGTTTCCGGGTTTGTTGGAAAGTAAGTTTGCAAGATTAGCGTTTGATGTTGTTCCGTTGGTTACACCATTACCCAGTATGCTACGAAATAGAGAACGAGTAGAGTTTGCAATTCCACTAAAACCAGACGATTTTTCTGGGAGTTTTCCAGTCCTCCTGCCCTGTAGATTGTTCAGTAGTTCGGAAGCATTTGAAGGCTCATTACCAAGGCTTTTGTTTGATTGGTGTGGATCAGACATTTACTGTCTTCGAGAAAGTCAGCCGAATGAAATGGATTTGGGTCGTATAAGGAAATAAGAAATAAAAACGCGAATATAGATAAAAGTGCCGAAAGGCTCTTGATGTTATGAATCTTTAGAGAGAAGAAATATTGGTTTAGCCAAACCTGTTCATGAGAAATATCTAAAATATCTGGAACAATATTTCGTATTACAAGCACCATGTCTGTAAACATCAAAGCCACATTCTAAATGCATATATTCCCCAATTTAAGAGAACACCACAAAATACATTTAGAAATTGTAATTAGTTTAACTCGTGATACAATGCAGAATAATCGTGTTAAGTTGTATTCATCATGATGTGAATTTAAGATAAGTGCTGGTTTTTTTCAACCTGATTGAAAAGGGAATGAACACTGTATTCTATTGGTTCATTCCGATCAAGGCCATTCGAATTCCATTCAATTAATACCATCGCACGAATTTCCCATCTTCCTTTCTCTCGCAGTTTTCCAACCAAGCGATTATTCTTGGTAAGAATTTCAAATTTTCGACTGAATGTAATATAGAGCAGCGCAGTTTCTTACATCGAATTACTTTTATTGTCCATCCATCGTCGCATTAGACAATGGCAAAGGAACAAAAGGGTACCAAGCGCTCTACTCTTTCTGACGTTGTCACCAGAGAATACACTATCCATCTTCACAAGCTCATTCATGACCGCTCCTTCAAGAAGAAGGCTCCCACTGCTGTGAAGGCCATCAAGGCCTTTGCTACTAAGCAAATGGGCACTGTTGATGTCCGCTTGGATCCTTCTGTAAACAAGCAAGTATGGAGCCACGGTATTCGTAACGTCCAACGTCGTATCCGTGTTCGTCTTGCTCGTAGACGTAACGACGATGAGGATGCTAAGGAGAAGCTTTACACTTACGTGACATTTGTTCCTGTCACTTCCTACAAGGGTCTCCAAACCGAAGTCGTCGAAGATAACTAGATATCACATTTCTAAATTGGCCATTGTTGTGTCTGTCACACATCGTCGATGAAAATACACACATTAAAAAAGTCTCGTTTCGTCCGCTTGGTAAATGGTGAAGCATCATGCTGGTTTAAGCTGGATTAAAGTCTTTTCTTACATGAAAGTATGTGCTGTGAGTCGATTTTCAACTAGTGAAATGTTGCAAATAGGTCTGGTTTATTTCTACCACTGAGTGCATACAGCCCTTCATGTAGCGAATACAGCGTGCCATTGAGTGTAAAATGATTCCTTCTCTTGATATAGCTTGTTTTGAAACCTGCTTTTCATGAGATACATCAGCGGGCTTGGTTCAGCTTTCAGCTTGATGGGACTGGAGTAGTATAAAAGGCAAGTGTGCTATTTAAGACAGATAGTTGAGATGCAAAGATGTAGGGGCTAGTTTGAGGCTATTACGATGCTATTTCATTGGCAACGATATTCCTGAAAAAACCCGTATGCCCTAGCCCAGACATAGTATAGTGCGCATGGGACCTGGCCGCTCTAATATGGATAGTGGCAACTTAGATGATACTGACAGTTTAGGAAATTGTGATAGAAGCGACACAAGTCATGGTGTATGCATTCAGTTTCAGTGGAAACCAGCTAATCTCATTGCGCTTTGGCTATTCACATGAGGACCGTTTGTGAAAGTGTTTATGAATCGAGCATTTACAGCTTCTCTATATAGTACTGATGTGCTCGCAATCAGGCTCTCTTGAATCAAAACATAGTAGGGGGTTGTCTCAATTTGAAAATGATAACTCTAATATGGATATGCGCCCATTTTCATATTAGCCCAATATCCTTAATAAGAACATCGTGAGGTACATTTCTGTTGAAACTCATTCTCATAACAAGTCATCACATACCTTGCCTTGGTATTTTCCTCAAAGCCAACCAAATCCCGGAATATGTGCTTGTAAGGCGCTTGAAAATGAAGGTAATTAAGAACATGTCTTCTCTGGTACTGCTCTACAATTCTATGCGGCTCTCAGTGGTTAATATTTCAGTTACTTCCGTTTTCTGCACTAGAATTTCAAAGTGAACTACCCCAAAGCTTCGTTAGTTCTGTCGATATTGGAGACCGTGGTCGTAGTGGTGCTGGAGTCCCTTATAGCGTATACCTACGCAAATAAACTCTATCATGACAACTCTGATAATTACACCTTATTAGTGTATTTCATCATTTTCATTAGCTCACAACTTTTCCAGGTTGTACTGGTATGGGATGCTGTAAGTGTTGTCATTATATTTTACGGGCAAGTGCTTTTTGATTGACCTTGAATTTAGTTGCGACACCAAAACACAATCCAGATCATTGCACTTATGTTATTCAACCTGTCGTGCTTCTGCTACTCGCTGATCCAATACCACCAGCTGAGCCAAATTTCAGGCATTGAGGGGGCTCCAGGGAAGATGTGTCAGAATCTGACCATTTCTATTGCGGTTATTATGTTCGTTTTTTTCCTTCTGTATCTATGGGTTGGATACGGTCTTTACCGGGAATTCGGATGGAATATTTACAAGCGAATCGGCGCAGATGTTAGATTGAAATGTAAGTTTCTTCAAATGGCTTCCTGGATTGATGCAAGTACCTAACAAATGCTCTATGAAGCTCGATATCGCACATATCAGATCTTCCTCACTTTGGTGAAGCTTGACGTGTTTTTCTTCCTCGGCTTCTGTATTCAGTTCTTGGTATTGGTCCTAGGCGATAGCGATCCAGAGACACCCATCACGATAGCCTCGCTTCCTATTATTATAATTACCCTAGTCTTGGCAATATACTGTATTCGACGTGAGAACCGAGTTGCTACAGTATTCTTCTTGTTGGGCTTGTGTTGTGGTGCAGGGTACTTTATCTTCAAGCTGATACGGATACAACAGAAGAGAACAGAGAGGAAATACAAATCGACCATCATTTTCCTATCTTTCTTTGGTAAAGTTTTCTCTTATAATTTTCCCAGAAATTCCGTTAACCGAGAGTTTACCTTCAGCTTCGTTATCCTTGGTCATGATTTTCATAACTATCATCATGACTATTCAGTGTTACCTTAATTTTGGAAAGGGATTGAAATCCCATTGTAAGTTGTTTTACCTGCTTTTGGTAAATAGTAGAGTTGGTATTAACATTTTGTGCTGTAGTGAATACAACTGCAAAGATGGCTGAAGCCCAAGTACCTTCTGAACGTAACTTAAATTTAATCGAGTAAAATGACTCAAGATTTTCGTCATACCTTTCGTTTCCACTACCAACCAAACCTTACATAAAACGCTACTGCCTAGAAGTTTAATCAAACATAGCTCCATGTATTATTATAATCCATGTGGAATAATGGTGAAAATAGCATTCGTGAAGGACATGAATAAAATCATTCTTCAGATTATCATGAAGTAATCTAACACTTTATTCGTTACAAAGTCAGCCTAAAAAGGGCTATCCTTCATTCGAGTCAGAGTATCTGCCCTCGTCAGTAATCTTTCTCATCAAGTTTTGGCATTTACACTTCATCTTGTGATGATATTCCATCTCCTCTACACTAACTAAACGTCCATTCCAGGTACATTGAGACTTTGGTGTGTTGTTATGTCTGGTGAGGATATTTGAATGATTGGATGGGTAGTAGTGGTAGTTCAAGTCGTCCAGAATACTTTGAGAAGGTTGTGTCATATTCCTAAAGGAACTTCAGATAGTGATTGGTGTGTATGTCAATGGTTAGAAATTGAGTCTAACAAGCGATGGCCGCTTGTTGGTTTATATGAGTCGTGAGCAGAATATTTAGTTCATCCACGTCATAATTACTCTAGGAATTGATGTAATTATGGCGTAACGAGACTTTAACGCATACATTTTCTGTGGAGCATGGTTGATGAGTATGCAAGAGAATTAGCAATCACATAGCCTAACACACTTGGTTGCTGCTTTTTATATATCGACGACTTCTAAGGCGATGTTACCTATGCTATCGCTCTTCCCGTTCACTTCATCAGTCCACTACCTCTATGTATATTGGCTATTTGACCTTCGCATGTTACTTCGTTACGGATTGTTAATCACTGTTTCATGGTGAACCTTGAGTACTGATTTGCTTCACTCCTGCGCTTAAATACTAAATTTTGATATAAACAAATGACGATCCAGATTCCCATGTATGACATTCATTTGGCCGCTACAAATAGATAAATAGCGTCCTCTGACTCAATTGACGTAAAGATTACCGTAGCTTGGTCACATAGTGAAGTGGTTTTCATATATATACTCAAGCGTGCGCAATCTCTTGATTACATACCAATCCTCTTGACTCGAGTTGGATTCTAGTTTGAAATTAGTATGTACAACCAATACACCCCGTCGAGTGAAGCTCAAAACTCCACAGGCGAGATTCCATCCCATACACAATACGAATTCAACTCCAACGGTTGCACCAAAAGCCAAAATATACATAGCCCTCATCCTATGACAATTGGTCAACCGTTGAGTATTAAAAGAGCAATTTATCATCACACTATGGCTAATCAACACGAAGCCTTGATAAAACAACTTACCCATAACCATTGACGCTACTGCGGATTGCCTTAGAAATCGAGTTCACCAGTTTAAAATAATTTGTACTCCTAAATAAACACAAGGTAATGTGGCTTGAGCTTATGATCTGGGTGGCTCACGTGAAAAGGCTATATATATGAATTTTCCCGAACCTCAGTAAGCTTGATGAGATAAACTCTGGACATTAAATTTGCGTATTTCCTGTGATAGACTGGATCAAATGTCTTATTTCTCGCAGGATCCTCCGCCATACTCACGTATATGATGAGGACAACCATACTGTCACCCCCATAATCAACACATATGTAGAAATAGATCTGTTATCAGAAATGATACCAACGATAAACAACACAACTAGTTAATAAAGAAACGATGAGTAAAAATGTAAGTGTGGTAAATCTCTAGAGAGGACCTGCTTCTCCGCTCCGTCCACTAGAGAATCGCCTTTTCAACTCGAGTGGGATCATCATCTCTATCAATATCTATCTAGGCTTTCCGTAGTATTTTGGTCTTTTGCTTGCTACTATAAATATATCAATGCATAGCAGCAGTTTTCAACTACACATCTTGCTTAATTTTCCAGGAAGCACGACTGCTGAGTGATCCAAGTGTGCACACGCTTCAGGAATCGAAATGGCCAGTACTAATCCGATATGGCATCGATAAGATCCACTCAAAATGAGGTATTCCTCCTGCGATCGAGGTTTATTTTTGTCACTGCCATGTGTATCTGGTGGGTTGAGGTGATTTGATAGTGAAACATTGCGAGGTGTTGTCTAACAAAAAAGGACAGTGAATGAAAAAACCAGTAAAAAAATCAAGTTGAGCTGGATACCGTTTTGACAAACGCCAGTTGGTGCACATACTTCGCTAGACCACAATCTCCGAGGCTTCAATTAAGTCAGGATACATATTTGGATAGTTAATATCTGCACCTTGGAATTCCATGGGACAATCAACCTATATTTGGAAATGAGGAATTTTGTGATTCCTTGACTAGGTTATTCTGAGTGATAGCCGAATCTTCTCAGAGGTTGTGCTCAGCAACGAAAATATTGTTGTCCATCAATCACTCGTTTGGGATGCTATGACTGACACCGAGAAAAATCGTATCACCATGATGGTTCGATTTCTGGCTCAAGGATGGATCAAGCTAACTTTAAGGTTGGATCGATGGAAAATCTATTTCACAAAATTGAATTCAGGTCATATCAATCGATATCTACCGGATAAGTATATTCGATGTATTTGGGGCTTTACAGATTAGTATTTGCAAATGGGGCTAGAGTCGAAAGCTTGGAAGTAGATAGAAGGGTTCGCAGTGAGTATCGCCGTTTTAAACCGTGTCACCTGATAAAAATGCGTACTACAAGTGCTTCGTATTGTGCATTTTCCTCAAAGGGATCTTTATTCGATTATATACAATGCCAAGTGTTGATATGCGTTGTTGGATCCAATCTTAGCTTTTCAGTTAGATAACGGTGGCTCTGATGGACGAATCTTCTGATGAGAGGTGGGATGGTTTACTACACGCTAAGGGTAATTGTTCCGAGAAATGTGATATTTGATATGAGGTACGAGCATAATAATAGTATTAAGAGATATGCGTTTCGAATGTTATTATGGTTTAGGTTCATGAAGTAATAGTGATGGGCGAAGGTCTTGGGGAAAGAGGGTGCTCAATTAAGTTGGTCAGTATTAGATCGTTTCACTTTTGTCTAGAGTGTGAATTTCTGTCTATTTTGGAAGTAGGTTTGTAAGAGGCCCAGTGGAATATCGTCATCGTCATCACTATCGTCGTTATCGTCCCCACTGTCAATAATTTCCTCGGCATTTACGACTTCCGCATTCTCGAAGCGAGAATAAGGTGGTGGTGGAGGAATATAATGTTGCTTAGAGAGCGTAGGCGTAGAAATAGGAGCAACCTGGGAATAAGTTGCCTTTCCTACGCGCCTGAGGAATGCTGCTTTTTCCAATACTCGACGCTCAATAAGTGAAGGATGTAGGCCGTTAACTGTGACCGAACATTGAAGCCTCGTCATGGTCTGGTGAATTAGAAGTACTTGCACCATAGGTCGTTCTTTACAGTTACGTAGCTTTTCTAAACTCAGTATATAAGCTGATTTAACCGGCGAGTAATCGGGGCGGTGTTCGAGCAAGTCGGCATTCAATGCCAGGTGTAACATGTCGTCCCCTAGGGTTTGCCCCTCATTCTCAAATTCCTCAAAAAGCTTCTCCTCAGAAGAAAGCTTATCCTCTGCAGTGGTAGTGAAAAGTCTCAGACCAGCAAACAACTGCTTTAGTGTATAGGCTCTAGTTTCTTTGGTTTTGGGCGCTGCAACGTCTGTAGAACCAGTAATATCCATTTGATTAAACGGAGCATTTGATATGTCAAGCTTGGTGTCTTTTTCTAACTCGTAAGCGCTCAATGGAGTGAGACCCGTCAAATAGCTATGTGTCGCTTTTTTGAGGCTTAGAGTAGGTGGCGGAAGGGTAATTTCAGAGGGCATCTAGGTGGGTTTTTAGAAAGAGTCCCGAATATATGGTATAAGCGCTTTGGATTAACCAACCAAAGGGAAGGAATGGGATCGAAGTATAAAGAATGGAAGTATTCCAAACAAGCTACAAGTTACTGGGATGGTCGAATATTTAACACTGAGAAATCGGAGTCAATAGATACAAAAATCAAGTCAAAGATTGATATGATCTCTATTGCATAGGATTGTTTCAACTGTAATACCAAGGAAATGTAGGAGATATTCACCCGAAAGTTAATTAGCGTGCAAGATGGAGAAGGGGGAGAGGCACAGTATTGCATTTATATCTATCTAGGAATCTAGGAATCTGATGGTAACACGAGCCAGAAATGGGATCCCGCGTCCTGTATAAGCTGATCTTCTTTTCTGGATACTCGACATGGGTTAGCATCTTGCTCTCATTCACTTGCAACTGACATTAGCCCCCTACAACCAATGAAGCAGAAGCCTGAGTCGAACCTTTCATATATGGACCGCTTTTCAACGTAAGACTGAGCCGTTTAATTTATGACCATACTATTGAAAATTACTTGAAATATCGAATAATGAGAGCTAGAATTCATCAAATATGGGCATTTGAACATATTTATTACAACGCTATTAATAGCCGCAAATTCCAGATCAAGTAGATTTGTCAAATCCATTAAAAATAGACTCCCAGTTGGATACAAGCCGCTGAAAATCAGAAGTGATGGATTTTCTGCGAGGCTATTAATGGATTTACCCCACTTCCATCTATAGTGAGAACATTCCGATTATGCACCAAAAGTATACCGTTTCGATTCTGACGACTTCCTTATATTCATAGCTGCAAGAATATAGAATTGAAGCCGTATTTATGCGTTGGTGGCAACTGCTTAAGCTAGGTTACGCCTGATCCCTACAACGTTGGACAGTCTCATTAATCTATTTCTAATACCTCAAGCTGGTACTGCATGTACAAGAGTTGATCAATATGTATAATGAACTGCAAAAGCGTAGGAGTGTGAAAACTATCGTAAGCATTTCCTAGCAATGTGGTGTCGTGTGATATCACGATACTTGATGTCATCTAGTAAAATAGTATCAATTAATGTAACTTCAAACATGAGATAAACATCTATATTTCTCATAAACGTTGAAAGCATGTGAATTCCTGTCACAGTAGTCGAGTATGCATCGTAGTTTAGATGGAAGGTACCCAGACTAATATTAACTATATTGTACCTTTCAAGCAAAAAATATCGTTTGACGAGCCCGATATGCACTACATTAATGTACTCTTGCTACTCTCTTGCTTGGTGTATAAGTTAGATATATACCAAGTATACGTTGATTAGGCTATTCAAATTTTATGAAGGAGTTAAGTTTGATAAAATCAACTGCGCCTAAGCACAATTCAAAGGGACTGGACCAAGATCATTGAATAAAGTGAGCAAAGGCTGGTAGCCACAACACATTACAAATTTACGACAAAGGGTGTAAGAGGGTTTGTCCCAATGTATACTTTCAGACTAGATACGAGGGAATTTGTAATCTAGTTAGTAATACAGTTTGGTTAAACTTCATGGCATCTACTTCAATGCTCTTAGCAAAATATTAATCAAAATATTATTCAATTGATGTAATTTTCATAACCAAACCGTGCATGGCCATGAATCATGACATCACCAACCCTGCTCTGGAAGATGCAGGGTTCTATTGGACTACCATATTGCTCAGAAACTGCTCAAGTTAAGTTTACCAGCTTGAAACTCAACAGTGGTCCTCTTACTATATTGGGATAACGCCGTGAAATTGGATGTTGTACTTGATTGTATATCCAGATATCAATTAACCTTCATGCCTGGTCCCTCAATTGTTTAAACCCCTTAAAGGTATAATACTTCAATTTTACGAATACCAGTATGGAATGCCAAGGTTTGGCTCGGTTACCTTACGAGTTTAGGAAGGAATTTTCAGCGTCGAGCACCTATAACTTGCATATTTGTTCTTTCCATACGTCTTGTGAGAAGTGATACAAATTGCTACTAATAGAGCGGCCTCCATGTATCTAGGCATTGGCTTCATGGCTTCGGCTGATGTATTTGTTGTCAACGAACAGCTAACTCCTATCTAAAAGCAATAATCCTTAAAGTGGTATAATGGTCACAAGTGAACTATCATTCATTGGAAGCAATAAATAAGAGGATGGTATTTAGTACATATCCTATCTAATGGTATTCGTATTTTTTCAAGGATGTATCACACAAAGTTTTATGAAGGAGCAAAAAGGGAAATGTGTCTGGTGAACAAAACTGACCTTAATCTTTCCAACTATTTTAGCGTGATGTATAAAAGAATTCATCCTCCCTAATCAGTATCTCAGACTTCGGTTTGTTTTTCTTGTGAGCACTCTCCCGAGCTTTTCCGACAAGGCATCTACTCACGAAGACTTATAATTGACAAGATGAAGCTCTTGAAGTCGATTTTGTTTGTTGGGCTTTTAGGTTTTGCAACTGCTTGTGAAAACGAATGTCGACAAGCTGCCGACCGGGATTTCATTGAAAAATATACTCCTTTGGTAACCGAACTATTTACTAGCTTCGAGGGGCATGTTAAATCAACATTATCCTATGAGATCCGAACGCACATTGCTTTAGAAGCGAACCTGAAGAATGCTATCCACAAATCTAAGCAACTTTTGTTAGAGAAGTTGCATGATATCGTAGACTACGGTATTTTTGGCAAGTATCATGCTCGTTGCTATCAAGTGGAACTCCCTGGATGCCCCAACTATTATTGCTCGGAAGTATGCGGCTCACCTGGCTCTATCATCTACTACTTGGATGATGTTCTAACTCGAACTCGTGCTGGAGTCGTTGAGGCCATAAAATTGGATTCTGTAGAACAAGGAAAATACGACAAGCTCATTTGGGACGCTGTGTCAAGGATTTTGAGCAAAGATAGTAGTTCTACTCAACTCGAGAAACTTCGCGTGGACTACTTGAAGGACCTCAAAAACTTTCATGATAGCGCTGATGGTTTGTGCGAAAAGGAGTGCTTTGAAAAGTGGGCACCTGAGCTGATCTACTTGCTACAGGGTTACGACTAGTTTGATCACTCAAGGTAATCACTCTTCGTCCTTGAAAATTAATCTCTGCTACATTTTCGCTTTATCAACCCACTCCTCTGTATTTAATAACACTAGATTAAATAAATAAATCCATCGCTGTGCGTGAGTAACCATTAGATCTTCAATGGACCAAGTAAAAACAACGAACACGAATACTAAAACAGGAGTCCAGAAGCTGAGCATAGGGATAAACATAAAACATAACAAGCATTATGCAATGTATTTGAAGTATAGCTAGGGAATAGGTTTATGTCTTCCACTTAGGATATTGTTTATTCAATGTTTAATCATGCTACTGCCTATCATGAACCCCTAATTGCTCGTTGAACCATGTTTTGGATAGGACATACGTTTGCAGTTAAAGTACCAAGCTATCCACTGAGCCTTACTTGCAGAAAAAACCTTTTACTTGGTAACCCTTGACACAAGTCATATATAATCTAGTATTTGTGGCATCCTTTTTGGCTTACAAAATGGCTACGAATGTCGTCATAAGACAATTATCAGATACTGTTTTCTACTAGACGATCTGGTGATCTATTATGCTCATCGTTTCAGTTGTTGCACCACACCACTGAACAATCCGCTAAGCATACTCCAGATCACCATAATCACACTGAACGTGATGAACATCACCGTCGTAACACTTTGGCTCGTTCCTAGCAGGGTTTTGGATCGAAAATGCCCGAGTACTGCTCCATCGTCAGAGTTACTGACGCAAGTGGTGTGCCTAACAACACAGTTATAGGTGATCACTATTGTATGAAGAGATTTGATGCACCTTCAGCGCGGACATTTGTTACGCCTGATCTCAGTATGGGAAATGCATCCATTCACACTTCACACAAACCGTAAGAGGTCAGTATTATGCGGTAGAATGTCGCTGGTATCGTATTCAAAACTACCGACCAAATACATCATTATATCATGATCTTCAAATTTAGTTCGTCATCGCGCTTCTCCAACCTTTTACATACTGACATGAAACAAGCCCATGAAGGCACTCGGTTATATTGGTAACTGTTCATTGACCTGCTTCTATTAAAAGCCTACTATCATCTGACTGGCAGTAGAGGCTGAATCTTGATGAGACATATTATTGCTCCGGTATTAATAGAAAAAAACAATCGCCAACGTACTAATTAATCTATTAATATGTAATTTACGGATTGCTATTCTTTAAGCTTCCTCTCCTGAATATATAAGTGGACAGCATTTCCTTCTATTCGGTGAATCATTTTGTAAATACAACTTTGTACATCAGGCTTAGCTGCAACGGGGTTTGCCGGATTTTGCTATTTGTGCTCTAATACCTTCATTAAGATAATTTTTACAATGCCTGGCACAAGTCCCATCGAGGTGGTCGTCACTCCTTGCTTGGGCAAAAATGAGCATAATGCGGTCCAAGTATATCATTTGCCTCCCGAGGCTGTTCCAGGTGGTATTGGGAAGAAAATCCACCTTCTCTCTAATCCTAGCTCTTCCCTTTCTCTAGACAAATATTCTACTTTAACTACAGTATCCTCTGAACATTCGTCCTTGAGCTTTAATTCTGAGCTTGAATGCTCCTCCATCAACCTTACCCAGATTCCAAGTCGCTTTGTATTTTCTGAGATAAAAAAACATACAGCAAGCCCTACAAAGAAACGCCGCTTTACCATATTCTCGCAACTAAAGAAGGTCCTAATACGTCAAAAGAAGAAAGCCTACCCTCTTATCGACGCCCTTGAAAAACGCCAAGGACCTTCAATAAAGGACTGCTACGGAGCTTTCGTCGACGTGATAGGCTCAGGGAATGGGGGAAGTATATATCTTACTCGCAAGAAGGCTAGCTTGCAGGTAGACTCCCAAGTGTGGATGTTGTGTGAATTTAAATTAACCATTTGGATATTGCATTTCTCGTCTTAATTATAGTATGCGGTTAAAAGTTTTCGACAACGCTTTCCTGGTGAAAGTGAAGCCCAGTATTATGAGTGGTTAAGTAACGAAATTTTTATTGCTGCTTCAGTCCAGCATCCTTGTATTATTGACATTCATGATGTCGTCCTTGAAGATGGAGAGATTTATCAAGTTATGGAGCACTGCCCTACTGACCTATTCCGAATTGTCAACTCCGGTGAAATGACCATAGATCAGGCCAACAAATACTTCATTCAACTCATCCAAGGCCTTGGCTACCTTCATGAGCGTGGGTTTGGACATCGTGATCTGAAACTAGAAAACATATGTGTCAACGCCAACGATCACATCAAGATCATTGATTTTGGGTGTGCGATAGTATTCAAGACTTTCGGCCACCAGCCAAAACTTGTTGAGGATATATGCGGTTCTGATCCGTACATTGCACCAGAAATATTTAACGGCGAGGCGTACGATGTTAGAAAGGCAGATATTTGGTCCGCGGCGATAATCTATATCACTATGGTTCTCCAGAAATTTCCATGGGAGATTGCCAGGTCAAACAACAAATCCTACAAGCTATATTTGGAGCATCTAGCGACTGGCAGATTCTTTACTAAAATCCCGTCCGTGGCCTCAACAATACTGAAAAGAATGCTGGACCCCAACCCCAACATGCGTGCCACGATGGATGAGATAATGGCTGATGAATGGATCCAGAGCCTCAGCTCTCAATAATGGCAGCAACCTTTGTATATAGAACGTGTAACTTGGTGCATGATTTCACTAACCCGGACATATTTTTGTAAAACAATCAACCTTGATCCAATTTCACTCAACATATATTTTAGCCAACCTAGTAAACTGTATCAACTTGCCCCATGTACGTATGTATTAGACTGAACTTGAGGTTCCTGTTCTTGAAAGCAATAAATTATGACCAATCTATTGATATGCATGATCATGCTCATGAGGAATGGCCACCAGCAGTTTTGCCTGGAAACTGTTAAATATTGTACATAGATTGGGCTAACCTTATTGATATATTATTTACTCTGTAATAAGTAGGCACTATTTTTGGTCTAGGAGCTCGAATCCCATGTGGAACCAGTCATTAAGCTCTGTAACAATTTTGATCGGTAGTTAAGGTGTGTGCTAAATATTGATTAAAGTAACAGTTTAATGCAGAATTTCTTCAAGTATGCATTTTCTATTTGGCTTAACTTAGGCTATAATATACTCAAGTATACTTAGCTATCCGATTTGATTTAGAGTATTATCCAAACTTGCCTTCAGACTATTGAAAAATACTGTTTCGTGTCTGGGAAGATCTATGATGTTGCTAGAGACCTTCGAACAAGATGAAAAGACTGGTGAGCAGTTTTGTGGTTTTCCGCGATCACGGTTGAGGATCCTAATAAATATATCCGTCTCTCCATAGATATGGAGCTTATTCAGCTAACCGGTGGTGTTCCCCCAATATCAATAAGTAGAAAACGAGTCTCACATAGTGGAGCCAAAGATGACAAGTGGTAGGCAGGTCTGAAATCAATTGTTATCGCGCCTTTTCTCAAGTAAATTGCCAGGGAATGGAAAGGATTCACTAGTAGTGCTCGAGGAGACGACCTTATTTTACACCACTGGGCAAGAACGTCAGAAGAAGCCACAGGTTTTATTTAAGCGGGCTTCGATCCTTTAATTTTAGTCAACTGACCAAACCATCTAGATTACCAATTTGCTCAGTTCAACAAAATTGTTGATCTAGTAGAATACACTGAAGAAGATTATCAGCAATATTTAACTCGTAAGTCGATCGTCTGATGTGTGCCTCTTCCCTAATCTACATGTATTTACACTGGAAATCTTATTTTAGAGGAGAATTGGTCCAAGGAGGAAACCGACTACCTTTTTCGGTTATGTGAACAGTACGACTTGCGCTTTATCGTAATTGCGGATCGATACGATTTCCCTGGTGCAGAAAAGTCCATGGAGGTATTGTTTTCGTGTACACTATTCAATTGTGCGTTTGATATTTATACTTTACTTTTAGGATATGAAAGAAAGATATTATAGCGTCACAAGTAAAATGCTGGCAATTCGAGCGGCAAGGGGCGAGAAGATCAACCAAGAACGGATTCTGGCAATGAGTTTTGATAAAGGTAGGAGTTCTTCCTTGAAATATCCCTCGCGTTTAGTAACATGACGATCCATATCGCATACAGAGAAAGAGGCTCAAAGAAAAAAGAACCTTGAACAGCTTTACGCTCGGAACCAGACACAGATTGAGGTTTTTTCGCTAAATTGGTTGTCTTATTCTCGATTTCCCTCTAAAGAAATGTTTAATATAGGCTGAGGAGTCCTTATTTTTCGAGTCCCTTAGATTTGAGCAAAATGCACGTAATTTGTATAAGGAAAGGGAAAATCACCTGCTACTATTCAACACTAAAGAGCTACACATCCCGAAAACTCCTGTAGAAGAAGTCTCAACTGCAATATCTCCGAATCCCCTTGCATTTCCTGAAGGCGTTTTCAAAGTCAGTTTTATTTTAATTATTACCAAAATGTGGTCTGAAATGTATAGCAATGACCCAAGATATATTTATTTGGGTATCATACTTACAATTGAAACCAACCGTTTAGTCTAAGAAAAAGAAAGTATTGACAAAAAAAGATTTGAAGCCCTCCAAGGAGCATGCATTGGATGCGAGTCCATCTACTGCTAAAGAAGTGACTGTTGTTAAACAAGAGCCAAATGAGATATCTACTCCGCTCAAATCTACTTTCCCTAAAAATGTGTCGACACCCAAAGTGACTCCCATGAAGACCACCCTTACACCAGAATGTAAGTTGCAAAACCCATGTATATTTTCATATAATCTAACGACTTGGTGAAATGCATTTGTTAGCCGCCGGTTCCTCTCTCACTGGTTCATTATCTACTTTCGCCAATAAGAAGGATAAACTCCCACCTGGAGTACATCTTCGCAGCACTAGAATTGCCCCCATCAAACAGAGTCAATTCCAGAAGATTGCTGCCGTTTTAGAGGAATATGGGATTAGTAAGTAGACGAATACCAGTACTTGAAACAATCAATTGTTAACCTGGCTAATTTATTAATGCTCTAGAAACATCACGACCTATCATGCCTACGGCCACAGTGTGCAATAAGTTTGATGAACTGTTATACGATACCCTATCATTTTTGGATCAAAAGAAGCAAGTTGAGAAGTTAGAACACGAACTCAAAGTTATAAAGCACAAGATCGAAGAACTGACAAACGGTGCCTCTTCAGATGGCTCACTCACACCAGGGGTAAGGATGTCATTTTCTTTACATGTCCACCGTTTCATTTGTACTTATTGAATGCATGCAGCGCAAGAGACTTTCCCTAGTATCCTCCAAAGACATAAAGAAAATCAAAAAATAACTAGATTTACCTGAGTGTGTGTCATCTATTACAAAGATAACTGTAAAGTTAGTCCGCGAATGTACATCCGAACAAAGTAGCTCAACTTGCTAAATATATATAAATCTGTCAGACGCATTATTACGCAAATCTATAGTTGAATCAGCATCGGCCTGGCATGTTGTAAAATTGATTTATTCATCTATGTAATTGTGTTGTCGACGAAAGCTGTTATTAACATATGGCAAAGGTTCTTTAAGTAATGTTTGTAACACAGTAACAGCACAGATGTATTAAGGTATATATAAGTTACAATTAATAGCGACTATTGTCAGTCACTTAGGCTGAGCTTCTAGAAAGTCTAGATCGTACCTCATGCCGTAGATTCTCAGTTAGTCCATACATTACAGCGTCAAACAGACCAATGAATTGTGAAGAAGCTTGTAAAGTGGCCAAAACATCGTTATGTGCGTTAGATGCTTCAACGATGCGATTTATGATGCCCGGCAACCAGCAAAGAGTGTAGATAACTGGATACAAGCACATTTTTAGCATTACTCGATGCACTCTCCTCTCATTACTTGGAGTTCTACGGAGATTTGGACTATCCATATCCTCGGTGGCGTGCCCTCTCTTCTTCAAGCCGATTTTAGTCATCAACTTCATGAGCTTGAAGCTATGATGTGCTGAATTATCATCGGAGTTATCATGCTCATCATTCAGGTCGGACTCTAGGCCCCCATTGTGTAGGGAAGGGTCGCTTTTAAATGTATGGTAGCTTGAGGCCAGCTCAATGTTTTCTTGAATACCATCTGCATTTAAATTATTGACATATGTCTCGTCACTAGTAATTTCTGCTGGTTTGGATTTCTTCAGTAGGATGAACAGTCGAATGTATAGAAAAAACACTATGGGAATAATTGCATAGCGAAATCCATGGGTCAGAACGTATCGAACCCAGACAGGGTAGGCCGGGAGCCAACACCAATTTCCAGTGACTAGAAAGAGAGCAAATTATGAACTGAATTTGGAGTTGGAGGTAAACGCAAGTGGATGTACCTGGCTCATAACCTATAGCAAGTAGGCCAACCAATGCAGTTATGAATGATATTCCCCACACACATACATAAAGCCACACCTCATACCGTTGAAGAAAGTTCAACGAATGCAACCATTGTAAGGGTCTGGAAATAGCTGTGTAGGTGACTATCGCAATTAATAGAGTGGAAAAGTCTTGAGCCTGTTTTGACCAGATATACGTCGAAAGGTTAATCACTGAAAGAAAGAGTAAGAAACTTTCTTTGCAACCTGGACAGTAAGCTGGCCCACGAATCCGTTGACAGAGCAGAAAGCCCCCTCTTCTAGCGGCCCCTGAGTGGTCATTTTGAGGCCCGACGTTGTGTTGCTTAGAGCATTCAAAAAGTCTGAAATGGAAAGAGTTACAGTAATTAGAGAATGGTAAACGAAGTTTACAAGTCAAGAACCAACCAGCAATAGATAAGCTAAGAATCAGCCGATGTCGGTATGTCCGGCAGGCAGGAAGCAACACATAGCATAGTATAAGGAGAAAACTAGCTACAGTACTAATAGAGCTTCCTACTAAACTACTGAGAAAAAATGCGTTTTCGGGTTGCTCCATGAAGTTATGATAGTAGTGGAGAAGCGCAACGAGACATTTATCGTTTGCCAAATTTCGGTAGCTTGGCAAAAAAAAAGGGCTTGGGAAACTGCAGCTTTTACAAAAAATGTATGACAACGTATTCTTACCATCTATTTATGATATTCAATATGTTTGATTACAGAGATGTATGATGTAGTTATATTTACTTTTAACCTTTATGATTGGACTGGTTGCAAGTATACCCAATATGGTAAATTGGCAGCTTCCAAACTAAACGTTGCAAGCACATGCATTACAAGCCATCCGCTTTCAGGTCAGTTCCAAGGACTGCTAAGTACACGATCCACAGTAAGTCCTCATTGTGCGGTGAAAATATAACATTGTGAATTGTAACACTTCGAGTTTCACTTGTCGATGTTCGTAACAAATATACTACAATGGTGAATATATTTTATTACAGAATTGCTGGGTAATAAAGTGAGCTCGTTGATGAACATCTGTGACTCGCATCTGATCGTACTATTACTCAGCAAATCCCAAATGGTGATTCATGATTAGTTTAGTCAAAATTCTGATTATGGTGACGTTAAGCTTGTCCGAATCATGGTTTCTCATGAAAGGGCTCGATATCCGAGTTACCAAAACAATCTTCCGGTGACTCTTGTACAAATTTAGCTTGATGCTCGAAATTACTTTCTACCTGAATAAAGTTCTGTACGACGATCAGTGATGGTTTTCTAGAGTGGGAGCATGCGCCAATGGCCAGTGACAGATGCCCTTCACGTAGCACGATGGATCAGTTCGTAGAAAGCAAATACAATATAGGATTGCCATTCTGAATCTAAGATATACAAGGATCAAGAGCGGCACAAATCACGCAATCAACCCATGTTTACTTTTAGACGACTTTCAGTGCCAACCAGAAGGTTTGAGCTTCATATCATAGTGTTATCAAACAAATTAGAATTTACGGAGCTGTTCTCCAGCTCACAACCTCCTTGTTATACCTTCATTAGGATCACGCTGTCACAGATTCCATTGGGGAGTTTTATCGAGAACCCAATTGCCAATTCAGATTGAGATACCTTAGCCCAGCACCGGCACGTTACTAAGCCTCATTAACCTAAATTTAGCAAAATTCATAAGCCCAACGACCGCTACCTCTCATACCCAATAGTGTGCTTTTCTATATATCCCAGCATAACCAGGTAAAGTCAACACTTGAACTTCAACATGAGATTTTTCTTTGTTTCGTTTCTAGCTACAACTTACGTGCTGGCCATAACTGCCGCCCCAGTGGATTCCATCTTTAGCCAGCTCTCAACCATTTGCAAACAATTTCTGTTCTCCATTGTGACAGATGATGTGACTTGTCTGCCCATTAGCCAGCTTTGGATACAGGCTATCTCGATTGATTGGGAAAACTATACTTCAAGCAATATCGGGCAATTCACTCCACTCTTAGACACCCTGTGCACCGCTCCTCGATGTGCTAAATCTTTAACAAATGAATTGGTTGTGAAGCTTCATCAGGACTGCTTTAGTGACTTACCACAAAGCGTGATCCAAATCATTGGATATGTACTCAATAACTACGAGCCAATTGTGACCGTTGGATGTACCCGAGACTCACAACAACGTTACTGTCTTTTAGAAGAAGGAAAAATCATACTCGGTAATAGAAATACCCACTTGACTGATATACCAGATAACGAGCTATGCACTGAATGCACGCAGAAATGGGTCGAGGTGTATGATGAACAGTATTCCGCAAAGTACGCCAATAGAACCTTCAACTTCACCGGTATCTCACAGATCAAACAACGCTGTGAATTCAAAGTACCAGGTTAGCCTTCGACTCCCTGGTGGGAGGTGTATAGATGCTACCTTATTACACATTCCATTTGAGAGCAAACGAAGGTAAATAAACTGACTTTATTGGTCTTGGGGTTGGTTATTAGTGGTAGATTCAACGATTTGGAGAAGTTACAGCATGAATCTCATGATTATTAACATTTGTTGATATTTGACTTTGGCCGTAAGTACAAGGGATTTTACCAATACTGCTTTGTTTAAACTTGATTATGCTTGTTCCTGTGGACAATCCTTCGGAAGTACAGATCGAGGGGAGAGTATCTTATATGCTGCACAAATATCACGAACAAAATCTTCAACCTCATGGCCTCCATCGCACTCTTTCCAGGTGGAGTCATGAATACAGCGAACCTTTTGATTGATTTCAATGGTGCATGACGTGCTAATCGATAGAATTGAGTGATTAAATTCAAATATCAACAATGATGTGAGGATTCTTTGGGTACCTAATCCCTTTCTTTTTCGACTCTGTGAAGGATTGGTTTAGTAACCGGGTGCCATATTGTCCATCCGCACAGTCTTTGAGCCGCTTGTACGATAAATCTTTGATTAGAGCACAATACTCGAGGCTTTCGTTTGTTCCGATTTCTTGGTATTCCTCATTTTGGCATTGAATGAACCTATACCAAACGGAGGGGATCTGGTGCCAGCGATATAGGGCTTTAGCGCAGAGCTGCATTTTATTCCCCCGGCACTATGATAACATAAAGTCAGCAAGAGAATATTCATAAACAGATTTTTGAGTAGAGATGTATACCTCTGCCTCTCCATGCTTGCAAACCAGTTGGCCATCCTTTTCATCTCCAATATAGTGCACATTAAGATTAATGATGCTGCTGACTTTATCTAGAACCCGTCCGAAGACATCTTCACAGCGTACAGCATCTGAAAAAGCTATAGTGAGATAAAACCGCAAATGGTTGACCGAAATATTTGCAAGTTACCTGGACATTTTGACATAACATAGAGGTCAACCGGAACATTTGGGTACAGGGTTTGAGCACTAAAAGGTGCTTGCTTGAAAGAGATGGCCTGAGCGGTCTGTAGAACAAGAGCAGCAATAAGAGATCCTTGAGCAAAAATAGATAGTGCGCGCACCATAGTATCAGGAATAACGGTCAGGTAAGATGGTACAATGTGAAATTAAAGTAGTCGGGCAAGTGGTATTTGAAGCAATCATGGATGATGTGACCGGCACTTCAAACCAATCAGATGTGTTTTCAAGCTAATGCCTTCTCTTGAAACCAATGATTCTTATTGTAATCTGGCACCGTCAATATATTACGGATCTTATAACGAACCCCTTCATTGCAAATCAACAATTGCACGATAGTATCAATGAGGACTGGTGAGACTAGACTGACTGCGTTCTAACCAAAATATCCAGCATTGCTCTGATTATAGGAAATCACACCAAGGTAGATCAACGGTAACCCACATCCCCTAACACTCTTGTTTGATCTGAATTGGGTAAGTCTCGAATTGTAAGACAATGATTAAACCGCATGCCCTTGTCTTCTTAGCACTTCATTTGTGGTTATTCTGAATATTGGACACCACTACCTTACTATGAGAAAGAGAGAAGTTCACCTGACTACGGAATTGAGCAAATGTTTTGCATGTCCCCCACCTAGTTCACCCACAACTTTGATCATGAGAACATCAACAATGATGCCCCAATTCCATACAGGTTTCTAATATACAATAGCGTATGACGACGAAACAGAGTCAAGTGATCTGGGGCCACTCGTCAGATAGACTTTTGACAATGACAGTTGCCATTGTGAATGGAGGCGCTTCTTCACTTGGCGAAGCTTTGAGAGAAGGTTGATGAGCGTATATAGGTTCGGTGTGAATGGTTTGTTAGAAGAATCACGTAGCTCGATGGGGCGAGTCATGTCCTCCCACCCAATGCTAAATGCTGCGAGGGTGGATTGCCAAAATAGCCACCTAATCACCTAATTTTCCGCTGAGGTTGTTGAGCGAACATGTACACACTCATTGTGTAGGGTAGTATGGTCTACTGCGTGCCATTTGATTGGCTCATCAGGAGTAAGATGAATTCACACACATTGCACTACTGGGTTGTGTTGCACTGCTGCAAAAGGCCATCACGATTCATTTTACCGACGGAAGCGGAGTACCATGCATCATCCGTTCCATGTTGATGATAAAAGTACGTCAATTGGGGATGCCGGAGTTCGGTATAAAAATAGAAGAGAACGCACGTATTCCTCATCATCCAATGGCAGCGCAAGGAGGCAGCTGGATATAGGAATGCTTTTCGTCAAGACCAGTCGAATCTGTGGTTAAAAACTTTTTTCCGAGCTTAGCATACGAATTTCGTCCAGCTATGGGTGATTTCCTTCATCAATCATGTCCTGCTGTCCAGAGATTTACTAAAAAGACCGAGCCAACGATTCGGGTTCTTCCCACTTCTGCACAGAGTGGAAATCGGCTAATTACCTTTACCAATTCCACATTACAATCTTGCAGTCAGCATCACATCTCACATATCAGTGATTTCTGAATTCCATATAAGTATTCTTCCATCTCTCGAGCGCGGTTACACCGTGTTCGCCAGAGTTTTCATGGATACCAATAGTTTCGTAACTATTTCACCCATCTGACAATTGTTCTATATTTTGTTCCTTTCTTTTGGAGATATAGAAATATCCAAGCTCGGACCAGACTATTCTTGGCTGTGACTTTTAAGAGCTCTCCTTCCCTAAATCTAATACCACGTATTCTCATTCCCTACCAGACTAAACATGACGCGAGCTCCTATCATTAAAATCCTACCAGCTAATGAGAGCGTCATCTTCTATGGTCCAGCCACTGAATCAGCAGGTGCCGTGTTACGCGGTACCCTATGTTTATACCTCCCCGAGCCTCTTAAAGTTAGAAGTGTTTCTCTTCTCTTGGAAGGCAAAATGAAAGTTTTCTGGGATCATGGTAAATTTAGTCGTGCTACGTCTGGCGTTGGTTTTACTGACTCATTGACTGCTTTCTTCACCTAGTGCCGAGCTCAAAAAATAAAACGAGGAATGAAACTCGAACGGTGATTTCCTTTCCGTGGACCTTCATTGAAGCACACAAGAAGCCCATGGTGCTGCGCAAAGGAGAGCATTCATATCCTTTCGAAGTGGCATTGAGCGGGGACCTACCTGAAACCATTCATACCGAATTCGGCACTGTTGAATATACACTGAAAGCAACCATAGATCGTCCTACTTTTTGTACAAACTATTCGATCGAGAGGGATATCGTTATCAAGCGATTTGCTTTGCCTTCTTCAACAGAACTCATCCAAGCAGTTAGCGTTTCCGAAGTTTGGAACAATAAGCTTGCGTACGACGTCCACATCCCTTCTAAAGCATTTGGTCTAGGGGAGATAATACCCATCCACTTCAACATATTGCTAATGTCTGAAGATACAAGGCTACGAAAAGTATCCTGCTTGTTAAAGGAATATATCACTTACAGGGTCGCTGGGGGAGGAAGGTGCAAGCTCCAAACACGTTGGATCAGTCGACTTTCGAATGTAGACTTCCCTAAAAATCAAGGTAATTGGGAGAAGAGTCTTAGCCTGGAGATTCCATTATCTAGTAGCACTATTCAATGTGATTGTGTGACCGATTTGATCTACGTTCGACACAAACTGAAGGTGAAAATTGAATTCCGTACTTCACCTGGTGCGGTTAAAGCTGTCTACGTTGGTATTCCTGTTGTCATTATTTCGGGGTCCAGCCAGGAGATATTTCTAGATCTACCGCCTTATCGACCTATTGAACGTTGCCTTACATCGACTTCATTGCCTCCCTCATACGAGACACTTTTTGACGCATGCACTCCAGAATATGAAGAAACAAACAGATACTGCCGTACATCTACAGCCTAAGAAAGCCTGGACCTTGTCAACTTGCAGAGGCTTCTTACCTCAACATAGACATTCACTAATGTGTAATCCCGTACCTAGAGCGTGCCCTTGACTATGATTCTCACTATCTCATTAGTACTAACTCACCCATATTCACCGTTGAAAGATGAACTAGCCATGTGATGAACACAATATCCGCCTACACCACTATAGATTCCAAACAAGTAGTTATAGTAGAAATCTGGCCTATGCACAGAGCCATGGCCAGACGAATGACCGAGACAATACCCTTGCTCACACATATCGCTTCGCAGATTGCCACACTTTCAGAACATGTATGTAAACTTTGTATTCATATTTTAGAATTTTTAGTTGTACAAATTAGTGTTGGCGTTCTTGACAATTAAATGGTTTGTACAAAGTACCAGTTTGGTTCAAGGTGGTATCGTGACATTTCTGCGTCAGCCCGAAGCGCACGAGGTAATGCGTGTCCTGAATGTACACGTCCATAACAATTGTCAAGTCATTGTTTGGGTAGATAAGTCTACACGAGCCTATTGGTGGGATATCCATAGTGAAGCAGTGAAATGTATAATCTCAGATAGGATATGAGACCTAATAAAGATTGTCGTTTTGGAATATAGAATCACAAGATGTATGAATCCAGACGTGAAGACCATACATGATTTGCATAGCAATCAATTATTGGTCAGGTACATTAATGTGATGGAGGATAATGTGCTCTTTTGTCAATTGGTGGTGACTTGGTTACGTATGAGGATATTCAAATTGTTAGATATCGATGCGTATATCGTTGTTCGGAAGTTCGGGCCAGCATCGCATTAGTGATTCAAAGGGACATAGATTTGAATGAGAATGGGTTATACATAGGTATCCATGTTTAAGGTCGTTGAACCTAGACATCTCGCATTCGTAACATGAAACGTGCGGAGCCCAGAAGCTTGATGGTGCCAACATCGGATTGAATGAATATTTTCCCCATACGCATTTCATGAAGCTGCGGATTGCTTCCCGCAATTTCGGTGTTCTGGTAAAACTGCAACATGCTATTCTCCATCCTAATATTCCGCATACCACTACGATAGTGGGGAGTTGCACGGGGACTGTCGTGATATCATGGTATTCCCTTGCAGGGAGCCACAATGTGATCAACAGCCTACTATCAAACAATCACTTAGGATGAACACATTCAAGTGAAAAGGGGATTTCTGACATCTACTTCGCATATGCAACACGAACAGATCCACCAAATAGGAAAGTGAGACTCCGCGCAAATAACCGATCTATTGGCCTTTCACATGCATTTTCCATTTCCCTTTCGTTCTTCATGATCCTATTGTTTTCCTAGAATCGAGGAGCGACTGAAGAAATACTGCATCAGTTAGCTCGTTGCTACATGTTCCGCTGCATCATCTATGTATTCTACTCCTGAAATTTGGTCAATAATATGGAGGTGAATATACATAAATCGAGCGCCTGAGACTTGACCATGCTTGTGTTTTAAAGTTGAAAACTAAATCTCTCTTGGACTCACTTCTGTGTTACCGACAACTGATCTAATATTGATCTTTTCTGTTCGCCTAACCACCGATTTTTACGTGCAACATACATCGGTGCGCCTTCAGTCGACCCTGTTCCTAAGCTTCATTGGTATATATAATCCCAAATTGACTATTTATCGTTGTCCGATTCCAAGTGTGTATACCCTCAAGAGCGTTATGAGGGGATTTGCCAAGTCAAAGATGAAGAAGCCTTTCAAGAAAGATGTGGATGAGTCTTACGACTGGGAGACCGAAATCAAAGTGAAAAAGGAGCATATTGTGTTTGGACTCGACTCCAGCAAAGCTACTCCAATCTCAGTGGAGACCAATAAAGGTCTAGTCAACAAGTTAACCAGATTCTTCACATTGAAGGTAACTCTTTGGGTGTCTGTTCTGGGGATTTTCCTTTTGACGGGAATTTTGGCTGGCTTCTTCTATTGGCCTCGTGCCCCTCATGGCGATGTATCATGGAAGATGACTGGGAACCTTGCTAATTGGAGGTTGGAGCCGAACAAGAGCCCTTCTTTGGAATTACCGATGATTTTAAGTGCTACGGTATCGAACCCAAACTATTTCTCCATCTCGAGTGATCAAATACTCATCCAGGTAAGTCTCGGTACATCGAGAATATATTTAGTTATAATTCTAATGCTGAAGACGGTCCATTTTAGACAACGGTTGGATCATCTCCACATATATTCAAGTATACGTACTCGGAGAAAACTTCTATTTTTCCGCAACAAAGTGCCGATAAGACTTTCCAGGTCCCTTGGTTGCTGGATCTAAGTGGTGGCTCAAGTGAAGCCATTGGACAGATTATTCGCAAATGCAAAGAGGATGAATTGATATCAGTGAACATCACTTCTACTGTAACATTCACCGTTCTGTATCGAAAATTCGACCTGAGTTCACTTCCCTCAACCCAAAATATCCGATGCATTTCCATTACCAGTCGTATTGATGAGGCGATCAAGAATGCAGATAATGTCACTGTCTCCATTTGAGCTGTTGATACCCCACTTCGACATCGAACAGCTTGGCCTTAATAAGTGCTTGGCAGCATTCGGAAGACCTGGTTCCGTTGACTAAACTGAACTGCCACCCAGAATACCTTCATGCCAGCCATAGTCATATTTATCCGGTATTCTAAGAACCTACGAAATTCCCATTCTCCAGTAGTGTAGTTAGTTACAACTGGGAAATCAACTTTGCTTAAAAAGAGCAGGTGCAGATAACTATCGTCATTCCCCCTGCTTCCACTCCTGCCAGTTACTCGCATTTTTGCCAATATTCCTCATATATCGATTACTGCCATGTTGCTGTTATCAAAGCTGCACCATTTTTGAGTTTGTAAGCCATTCACCAATAAAGACGTAAACTAAACCATATCGTCGGAGTGCAAGTAGAGATGAGGTAGTCCTCGCCCGGAAAGTGTTGACTCAATTGCGTATGGACGGTCATTACAATCCTGGCAATGATATCATCGATGTTATCCATCCTGTACCTGAGCAAAGCCAAAGATCATACGAATCAACGGAATGACAGCACAGTCATTTGTTAACCATATAGCAATTGGATTGATGAGTCAAAAAATCATTTATTCCTTGTGCGTTAGGATTCGATACATGTGCCATTCGTGGATGACATCATCCGCATTTCTGAAGTGAAGTGTCTCTTGAAAGAGGGTGCTATTTGATATAAATGCCTGCAAGGAATGACGCGGTAAGTAAAGCACAATAGCAATCTTTATAGAGTAAAATTCCTCTTACCTACCCGCCCATATTTCACTCCAGAAATGGTATCCTCAGGTAAAGATTTAGCCCCTCACAAGGCTCCAGGTGAAGCGACTTCACAACACCCTCTGTCTACCGAACACACCTCCAAAACCACTGAGCAAGATTCCAAAAGTCACCCTGAATCTTCCAAAGAAAGTTCGAAGCATGCAGGGAGAGAGCTAAAAGAAACCTCCAAGCCTAGTATAAAAGATTCCATATTTATTAGTCACGCAAACGCACCCGAAGGGAGTGGAATCCCAAAGCATTGGGCGACTGAGGAGGGAAATCGAGGGCATTCAACGGGGCAAGCAGACGTTTCTGGCGACACTGAAGCAACTCGTTCTGCGCCGAGAAGGAGTATAAAGGACTCCATTATTATCACCCACGCGAATGCACCCCGCGACAGTGGAATTCCACGTCATTGGCCTGACGAGTAAGTCAGCCCTTGGACGGGGTTTGTGGTGTATTAAATCGATCTGGTTTCACTTCATCTTGGTTTTATACAATAAACTATTTGAGCTAACTAATACCCCAAGATGTATAATGTTGTCTGGCAGACCATCCAACTCTATTGAGGCTACTTCATTGGGACAATCTCTACTCTTTGATAGTTCGTGGTCTGTTATCTTTCACTGGGCGCTTGAAATCCAACTTACCAATCGTCAGCCAATGTCAAACCGAAGAGTGCGTATTGCTACATCCATTTTTTGTCAAGGAATATTTCTCCCCAGCATAAAATGATTCGTCTATTGATTACTTTGTATAATGCCAAATACAAGGAGGTATAATGGGGGATAAGATAGTGGAGTTCGAACAATTAACTGTCGTACTTCCTGAACAACCAGTAGAAGACAACAGTCATAACAGCCATCAATCCGGTTTGGATTCCGAACACATAGACAAAGTACGGATCGTTGCTCCAAATCGCTAGGATCAATCCAATCAAACTTCCACCACAGTTCGTAAACAGGAATAATGCTGTGACAACAGATTTGAGTTCGGGCGCGGCTTGACGGAACGCAAACTCTAGTCCGGTTACTGAGGCGAAAATCTCAGATATGGCAATACCAATAAATGGAATGACTTGCCACCAAATCGAAATATTGTTGACTGGCTCCTTTCCGGGCGGCAGACTGCTCAAATCGGTGAAATCGTAGTAAGGTCCAGTACTGTATACTTGGTGCTGGAGAACTGTTACGTATACAAAAGTGAAGGTAGCGATGGTAAATCCGATGGTAATCCGTGTTATTGGACCTAACCGACATCCCATTCTTCTTAAAATGGGAAAAATCACCGAGTCAAAAATTGGGATGGCAACAACCAATACAAGACTGTTGATGAGATTCAGCTGTTCCGGGCCGCCAATAAAAGATGGTCGCTCCATAGTAAGTCCCATGTTGATGAAGTTGTCAGACATATTATAATATAAGGCCCAGTAAAACGGATAGAATAAGAATACCAAGCATGCACGCAAGGTTTTCTTCAGGTCATCAACAAATTCAGCGTTCCACTCCACACCATCAACTTTGGCATAGTCTAACCAGTGGTCGATGGGCCCACGGGAGTTGTGATTGCTCTTCGCAGCTTTACGATGAGACACTGCATATTTGATACAGCAATAGGTTTTGGAAAGGACTGTGCCAGATGGAGGCTTGACAAAGTAAAGTTTCTTGGCGGCAACGAATATAATAATCCCGACGACGAACATGATGGCCGGAAGAGAGAAAGCAATCGGGTAGGAGCCGTAGTCGTTAGCGATAATGGGGCAAATGAATTGGCCCAATAAAGCCCCGAGGTTGATTGCCCAGTAGAAGAAGCGAAATACTCGTTCAACAGTAAGTTGAGAGTCGGTGTATACTCCAGCAGCTTTTGTAGGATACAGGCCATCCTTGACTTGTTCAGCGGCGAATGAGGATACGTTGGACTTGATACCACCTGTGCCAAAGGAAATGAAAATGTACAATGAGAGAATGAATCCAACAACCCCGAAGCTTCCTCCCACAGAGGATGGTAGTGCGCTGAGCGCCAAGATGGCCAAACCAACCATATAAAGGATGGAGAAAAAAACTATGGTCTTGAATTTTCCGAAATATCTATCAGCTATAATCGCGCCAAGAATGGTAGTAAGGTACGCCATAAACTGGAAACCTCTATTTACAGCAGTAGCTGTCCCCTTGTTGAACCCAAGAACTTTGATCATATAGGGCTGAAATAATAGAGAAGCTCCATAAAAAGCAAACCGCTCGCATAACTCAGTGACAATAATAAACCAAGCGGCAAGGGGGATTTTCCCAGCAACACGAATCTTTATATCCGCTGGGTCCGTCTGATCCTCATACTCATCATTAACTGATGTGAGCTTTACGTCGTGCCCAACCTTTTTCTCTTCGTTCATAAGGAAAGTCTGATTTGGAAGTGCAAATGATTATGAAATCAAATGGGATTGTACGTTATGAACCATCTAGAAGTCATTTTATATGGTTGTCGTTATGCATTTTTTGCATCTATTGTTTGCCAGAGTAATAGATTCTAATCAACTATAGCATTTAATCATGAATAAGCTTTGTATCTCACAATTATGTAACTCGAACCATGCTGCAAAGACCAACTGATAAGAATGTCATTGCTATATCTTTCCAATTCCATTTAATTAAAGCACTCATACGCTATTAATGTTCGCAAAGAATGTGGAGATACTAATGTTTGAGTCTTTTGACGTTAAGATCCAAATGGCTCGACTCTGTTTTTCCTGGACACGCTATGCCTAACCTCGACATGTGTGTATTTATGATGTAAATAATGTCGTGCTAATGCATGTAGCGGATACTAGAATATTGTTTGGTTGCTGTGATGCAAGTAATATTTACAGAACGTGTTGACTATCCAACTTTGAAATTAAGGTCGACATACACTCAGCCATTGGTACCTCCCATTAGAATATTGCCCTATTTTTTCTACAAGTTTGTCTGTTTACATGATATCTGCTCAAACATATATTAAAGGACCTGGTCATTTCTATATAGTCAGACCTCTCATTCCGGCTATTCAGCTGCTACAAAGCCCAATACTGAAAGCGGTCTTATAGTACACACCTCTATCATACTAGTTTATCATCACCTTCATCTGCTGGCATTTTACAAGGTGAACCACGCTACTATGTATTCATTGAAGCAAGTTGAACCAAGAAGAACATATCTTACCTGCTTGGTCATTTAGCTGTCTTGGGCACTCTATAATAGCAGTTGTTTGTCATACTATATATAGTGATAGATCCTAGAAAGCAATAAGGTCATGAGAATTTGTTTGTGAAACTTGGGCTTCTCCAAGAATCAGTTGTAAATTTTGTATTTACACCTAAATACTTACATCAACTATAATTTTCATGTCTTGGGAACCTGATATTTTGATAATAAATTGAGATAAATCCCAACAAAGAATTTGGGCAAGATATCATAAGATTCATACTCTATGACCTAAGTGACTTGGTTAATGGAATATTTAGGCGTAATTACTAAATTTACA
This sequence comes from Basidiobolus meristosporus CBS 931.73, assembly GCA_002104905.1. Classification (NCBI taxonomy): domain Eukaryota; kingdom Fungi; phylum Basidiobolomycota; class Basidiobolomycetes; order Basidiobolales; family Basidiobolaceae; genus Basidiobolus; species Basidiobolus meristosporus. The sequence goes on along the minus strand of MCFE01000011.1, from coordinate 199,957 downwards.
ACACTTGGAGCCTTCCTTGTAAAATTATAAATATCACTTTTACATCCAATCAAGCATTAAGTAAGAACTACATAGTCTACTAGTTCTTCTAGTTACTTCTAATATCTACAAAATTCTCAAAATAGTATATCTATCTATCTATCTCCAAATGAGAATCAAAGCTTCTTTGTTAATTTGGATGTGGATAATAGCATATCTGTCCAAGATAATTCTGAACAAATTAGCCAATTATACCTTGGTACATGGGAAATTAGGACACTACTGATCTGCAGCAGATGACCTTACCTAAGCTAATTTCTTATGGTACTTGGCTTCTATGCAAGGCTTGGATTTGGCCTTCTACTCGCTTCGTAATCAGCCAACACTACTGCTATCATTGATGAAACCTATCACAAAATGTCGATTGAAACATTGATGATGAATTTTACTGCGCATTTTCGAGTTAGTAACAGTGACGAAGACGCCTATATATCTCAGGCATTGAATTAAGCGTTTATGATTTAATTTTCAAATCTGGTAAATTTGGTGTATTTAGGCTTATGGGAGTGATCGTTGTGCAAATCTTATCAAAGCTTTATCATACGAATTCATGATTGATAAGATCATGGATACATGTATTACACAAGTTTCTCACATGGCTCAGGATGTCATTCCCTATAATATATATATGTGAGATCCGCCACTGGTGCCATTAATCTAGACTCTAATGTGAGCATAATATGCAGCAAGAGTACGAGTCAAACTGGAAAATGATATTTCATCTTAACAGATGCATTTCTTAGAAGTTGTACGAACTCCACCACCAATCTGATTTGAAGGTGCTCTACTCTAAGATCCTTGACCACAACGCTTGAGAATCTTCTATTTGGTATCTTTTGGCGCTTGAAAGGTATTCCTTGCCAATATCGTCGCTCATGTCCGTATTTTGCCATTAGATTTGGAGATACAGAGGCATAGTCATTAGTAAAGTTTATTATTATATATACAAGGAGTACAATTCAGTTAAAGCAACAGACGATTAAACTAGAATTTGGTTTAGGGAAGTATATGAGGGGGGATTGATAGATAGCGAATACATATTCCTTGACGTATCAATTGAAGGGCGATACTCAGGAAGGGTCTCATAGATTTTGTCAAATGAATCAGATAAAATGAACACCGGAAGTTTGAGGAAATAGTTATCGGAGTCCTTGGGAGATTTGGCCTCGACTTTGATGACTATCTCATGCCTCGTTTCAACATACGGGGTAGTACAATCAAATTTCACACTGTGAGAGTGAATTGGGAAGTCGATCGACCTGTCAAACAGCGCTGGCACGTAGTCATTTTCAAACAGAGCTCTATACCATCGTTTTTCGACATTTGTTTTAGAGCTTTCTGGTTTGCGATAAGTGGTAATCTCTTTGATAGCGCAGTTAATTCTGACATCCACGTTACTCGACAATGGGATGCACCGGATGTTGATGGGAATAACATCACCTAAACCATACACCTTCTTATGAGCAAATACCTCGATGTTCACCAGGTTGGAAATGGCCTCAGATAATATTATTGGGTCATCTTCCTGTGGATAGAAGCGCTTAACTAACACCTCTTTTTTGGTTGTGAGATTCGTTTGAAAATGTGGTCTTTCCGCAACGGCCGTAAGAAAATAGTGACATCTAACAACCTGAGTAGAGATCGTTTCCATCAAGTCTCCATCCAACGCGAACTCGAAGGGGAATTCATGCTCTCCGGGAGGTAGGATGTGATAGTTTGGATTGCACTCTAACAGGATCAGTGACATGTCAGCCAATATACTCTTAAATCGACACTTCCTATTCAACAGTGCTGCGCTATATATCCAATCAACATTACTTTCTCCAAGCAGGCTCAATTTCAACGACCTTATTCTGGTGGCTCGTTTCAAGTGAACTACTACCGTTCCTTTTAGAGCCTTTCCAGCCGAGGTCGATGGACAACCATAAAGGGAAAAATATGGATTGTTAAGGTGGATTTTAATGAAAGGGCCGGGCATGGGGAGGGGCGAAGTTGGGAAATAGAAGAAAACAGTTAGGTAAAAGTTAAGTTAGAAAATTTTGCTTCATCGCCGGGGAAGTAATGACCCTTTATATATACCGGAATATCATATGAAGGCGAGTTTTACAGGTTTTGTTGCCTCAACGACTTAATGGAGCGGAAAATTCAACAGTAATACGCATTGATTATAAATATTCATGTTCAGTTCATTTTCACAGTCCAGGCTGACAGAAGTGCTGGAATCCACCGAAAATACAATGGTGATTTGTCGATGCGAAATACGATACGACTAGCCCATATTTTAAATAGGCAGGTTTACAACGCCCATTAAAACATGCGACTTCGGATTGAGTGTGGAGAGCACAATGCCAAATAGAATGACGTTCTGATGAAACCTTGAGTCTCGTAATGTGGGTAAGGTATTACTCCAGGCGAGATTTGACTTCCTCAAGGCGGTTAAATACGCAGAGAAACACTTGAGCTTATCAGTCTGGATAAATCAGGACGAGAGCGGAGAAATTGTGTTGAGTCTGAATTTTAAAAGATCCCGCGTTTCAAGTAAAGCTTCGTGTGAAGTATCAAAACACGTACTTTGCAGTATGAAGCCGGAGGAGCGGATATTGTGATTCATGGAATGAGCCCTGGCAATACTACAACTTTCACATCCGCCTTCCCTGAATTAATTACCCTAGCGTGGTTTCACCAGACAACTGTCAATCTCTCGACTAATCACAGTGAATTTGGCGATTTCCCATCCACTATTGACATGCGCCGGAGCTCCATCCGACCACACTGAATTTAGGGTGGTCAAAGTTAAGCTGTGAATCCAAAACTGATTCAATATCAAAGGCTTTTGGTTTATCTGAATGACGGTCACGGAATTGAACCGGAATGAACTTGGCTATATTGAAGTGTCTTGATTTCATTCCGAAAGGCAATATGATGAGAATTCTTCAAAGAGTACAATAAGCTTAGTGATACGGATGTTGCGTTGTGATAGGATTATCCCTCATAATCTTATCACCTGTTAGTTGAATTATTTCGAATCTAACCGTAGCGACCCTATCATGTGAGCAGTTGCCGTGATCACATTGACATTACAAGCTTGTAGAACAAATTAACCGAGCGCAGCTTCTCTGCAGGTTTAATCTGTCTACTAAACCGGATCGTTTAACAACTGTTGAGACAGTATTGTTTCTATTCAAAATAAACATTTTGACAGCTGATGCAGTGACTTACAAGAATAGAAATCGAGGTCTCTCCCTTCCCTTAATGCATTAGCTTAGAATACTCAAATGAAATGTGAGAAAAGCTAATTGAGGGTATATATCAGTTAAATCGAGATGAATAGTAAACTTGCATTAGTCCCTTACCACCTCTCCTTCAATAAGGGGCTCTCGAGCTGATAGAACAAGGAGACCTTGTCTCACTAAATCCCTTAGGGCAGTCCTTTCTTTCATGGTGAAATCTGCTCTGTCTTGTCTCTGTTCAGTGCGATGCTTTATCCACATGAATAGCCTTGTGCTAGAATTTTCTCATAACCATTTGAACCCCTTTGCTGGAAACACGTGCTTTAGTTTGGCATTGTAATCTTCTCATCAACTCGCACTTCGTCTGTGGCTACATTCGTTTTCTCACCTGTCAGCATTGAACCTGTCGCACACAAGTAAACGGTTCAAACCAGTACAAATCAACCAGAACTAGCATCTCAGGGAAATTACTAATTCACCACAATACTCAGCCAATTATCTCCATTGCTTTCTTAAAGCCGAGTGCCAATACATTTCTATATCCTCTGTTGAGTAATCAACTTCCTTCCAAACCTATCGACAAAATACACAAAGTTGTGGTCATACAAGTAACCTGCATACGACTGGGGTCCTTGTTTTAGACATTAACCACATTTTCTGAAGTTGTGTAGTCCCTTAATTGCTGTAGCCACTCACAACTTACCCAATCCTAATGATAAGGTTGTGGCATCAAATCACTTCTATCTAATGTATGAGATCCGGTTGATCTAAAATCGATAGTAACCATGTCGGAACGGAACCTTAATTTCAAACGGCAATAGATGATGGAATTAACCACCATCTCAAAATAAGGTTGAGGTAATTTTCTCATAGCTCTTCAATTTTGAGGATATCCGTTCTATTCAGGACATCAGGTGAATGCAAGCTCGTTTGATCCTGTTAATTTTGAGGATTATTTCTTGGCTCGCCTAGTATACATTATGTCTAATCCAATATCAAGGTAAAGCGTTTACAAACATATACTTTTCAGTTTGAAGACACTAGCACTATGCTGTTGTACTAGATAAATAAATATATATATATATATCTATAACCACGGATACTGCAGTACAGTAGAAATGACCCTTTAATCACAGTACCTCCCAATCTATGGTGCAGGTGAACTGGTGCAATATGACTGCTTGTACATTGTTATTTGCTGACAAGGGCAAGCTTGTTTCAATAAAATTCCTTACAATTCAGCTCAACCAATATTCCTGGCCCTCAAGCAACTCCTACCACATATATGGACCTGAAGAAATAGTCTGAAGAGAATATAGCTAGATGCATTTGGGATAGAATTTTCTTTGTGATTTGTTAGTGTGCTGTAGAAGGATTCGTCTACCAGTTATAAGATTCCAAATCTCCAGCAGCATCTCTTATTATGGCCTTTATTTGGAACAATTAATGAAGTATACGAAGAATACAAGAATGTAACAATGTATAGGTGACTGGAGAATACATTCTTGATGGTATTGTGTATAGTTCAAAATAGACTCTAGAGTTTAGTACAAGCTCTTGGATGTTTGACACCAAAAAGCTGAGTACCGCTAGCCCTGTCATTATCTAAAAAGTACTCAATTGCCAGGATCTCAGGCTAGGGTTTCTAAAGAAATCGGAGCATCTCGCACGCGTGCCGTGTTGTCGATTGGCTTTTATCATTTTACGTTCACGGTCTCGAATCATCGGAAGGTATTCCCTTGTTATATCCCGGTGGCTGGACTGGAGGCGATAATATAGCTTCTCAACAATTTCGTAGTCAGCCTTAGTGAAGGGTTTCTTCTTCTTTTCTGTATTGACCGGAAATTGAGAAACGCTCCCGTCCAGATTCAGAAACAGCCAATCTTCATCAATAGCGGTGGCATCCTCGGGATCGACTTTCTTCTGGTAGAGGAGGCTTGTGATCCATTCAAACATACTTGGAGAACTGAAGAATACGATCTGGGCTGATAATTTGAGCGTAGCGGAGTGCTATCCGGTAAAAGAATAAGGAATTTACTGACAGATATTCCCACTCCTGCTCTTTATACTACCATACCCCCTTGATTTCCTCATTGTCTTTCCCCTTGTTGCAAAAACCGCGTTGTTGGAAATTCTCCAGATATCTCGCATTGAAATCAATGTTATTACCAATCCGCTTCCACGAGATAAATTGGTTCGCGCTAACTGATCATAAATCAAGGGGACCCGAAGGGAAAAGGGGTTGAGGAGTATGTCTTCTTTCACATCTAGCAGAATTCATCACCAGTAAAACCTTAGATATTAGCAAGCCATCTGCTGCGCACTATCTACGTAATTCACGTTGTTCTCCGATATGATTCATATTGGTCATTCTATTTTTGCACATGCTAACAATGGAAAAACCAGCATGATATTCTTTATTCTCAGCCATACCCGTTTTTGATCGATCATATGCGAATTTAACGTTGGATGGGAGTATTAGGAATGACAGCATACGGTGTTCCATCAATGTAGAAGCAAAGAACCGCAGTTGTCAAGCCGCCTACATGCTGTTGCCTGGTTTCTTTGCTGGAATGTTTCGAAATCAGGTGTTTTCTAGGTGGGCGGGCAATTACCGATTACAAGTGGTGGACATATCTGTGGTTAGATACGGCCATCTGAATAGCCAAGTTTCCATCGATTTGTGTTTGGTCAACGTGGAAAATACATCCGCACTTGCGCTTGAGATTTGGAACTTGGGGGAAACATCTGTAACTCGGGGTCGGGATACTGTCTTAGGTGTTCAAAAAATCGATGACTTAATGATCAAAGGTTTAATTCAGTTTGTACAATACTTAGGGCTTTACATTGCTTGGGCAATCGTTTCCTCAAACGAGGGCTTAGTACGAAATGTAACTATAATTTACAAATAAACAATCGGTATGGCTCTCCAAATAGGCGGTGGCTTATCGGGATGAATTAATTATATCCGCAATACTCGTGTATCTAATACCATGTTGGGTACGTCCAAGTGGCAACTACTTACGTGCATGTTATTGTTTCTTTCGACTCGTAAGCAGGTGGAGGAGTAGCACCGAAGAATTCGGCACTTATGTTAGAGTATCTTGGTGGGCTGCAAGACAGCTCATGTTGTATAGGGCTTTGTAACACTACAGGTATCTCAACCATCGCCGACCATTTTCGGTTATCGTTGCCGATGAACCTGGTCTTGACCATCAGCTTATGGCTCACAGATATAAAGTTCGTTTCACAGTTGCATCCAGATAACGTCGGTATCTTGATCGTTATCCTTTCTCTAATGCACAGCTCGTGTTTGCTACGCATCTCTGAAAAATTCTTCTTTCCGCGGGCCAGCTGCGTACACTCATAAGTCTCGATCATGGTTGTCGGATGGCGATATGTGGTGATTTCCATTAAGCGTAAACTGATTTTGTCTAGTTTTAACGAATACGACTTGAACACATACTTGGCGGTGATTGTCAGTGTATTGCCTATGGTAGCTATGGCTTGTGGAACACTAATATGATAATATATGAATTTGCCCCAGATGCCCGATGAATGGTTACTAATTTCAGGGACTTCAGTTGGTAGATACACTCGCTCGACTCGAAAACTTCGGTGTCTCCTGATGTTGGTAAAAGGGAACGGACGTACTACTGTTACTGACACTTGATATAATATTCTCCCGTATGGAACCTCTACCGTTTCCGGAAGACTCCCTTTGAGTGGTAGTTCAAAATCAAATCGGTACTGTTGCTGAGCTTCAAAGCAATGATAGCCTATGCCGGGACCAAGGAGCAATAATTTATCCTGTGTCAGAGTCCTATATGCTCCATAAAGTTCTACAGAAATTAAGTGAGCGTTAGCATCAGGCACTTGAGATTCTGGATTCTACTAATATAGAACCTTGCGAATTTTCTAGGCTTAAAGTTCCTTGTAATTTTAAACAAATATAGCGGACTTTGATTGACTTTGAGGGAGTAAACAGCACGAAGCCGGAAACGACTGAGCCGACCGAATCCTCAGGACTTCCATGCATGACGACTACTTCATTATTCAGGCGTACCTGGAGAATTTCTTCATAAATCATAAGACTTTCTGTGCTCTAAATAGATCTTTGAATAATGGGGAATGTGAACTGTCCAGAAACTCTTCTGAGGTCACGGCCCTTTATAAATGTTCAGCTCCATCTTCTCTGATGAAACATCAGATACAGATTTCATTAGGTGGGAATCGAAACTTAAAATAAATTAAAGTCACAATTTCAAATCTTCTGATATATTCGTCATATGGATGTACCCAATATCACATGAACTAGTGGCTCTCGAATCCGGGACAAATGCTATCAAACTGGCTGGATGCCAAATTTCCCCAAACAAGCATTTGGTATAACCAGTAGCAAGCTTAGGGCGGATGAGAAACGTATCTCTTGGGTGAACAGGCTCCTGTTTAACGTCATCTGTTATAGATAAGAATTATGAGCAAGTAGGGAGTACTGACCAAAAAGAAACCCCTAACCCATTATTCTTGCAGTTTGCTGATTTGACCTTATATTCTAGGGAATAGAATATTTGAGCTAGATGGTTTCCCTTCACAGTGCCAAATCAGACCTAATATTGCGCGCATACGATGTTGAATAAGGGATATTGAATGCGCTTCGGTCGTCTGTAAAGAGGGGTGCTGGTTATGAGGCTTACACTCTCAAATGTCTTCCTAAGAGGCTACGTATCAAATTAATACTAATTTGGTTTCGACTAAACGGTTCTTGAAGTTCTGAATTACACAAGTACCCCTAGTAGCCTGATAGCAACCAATTATCACCACTACGAGAATCTCAGAATAAACATCATCATAAGGCAACTTCTAATAGGTTGGTACCCATTTCCACTCCGTCTACTCGCAATAACCTGCTTGCAAATTGAACAGCTACGGTCTAGTTGGCAAGTATTACCAACCACATGGAGGGGAATGTACTTGTGCGAAGTGAAGATGTGAGAATATGCTCATTTAGATTTGGTATCGAAAACGCTGACGTAGTCGGTATTTTCCGCTTGAATTCGGAACTCCCTGATTTTTCCTTGGTCATAGGCTAACTCCAAGCATACTTGAAATGCCGCTTTCCTATTTGTAGCTGATTAGGACCTAAAATAGCCATTGCCCTCGGCTCGATCCCAGTACATATCCATCAAAATTAAACCCTGTATTCACACTATTCACTGACTCCACGACCCGGGCGTCTGAATGCCCCTATCAAGATCTGGAATTTCAAAAGCGTACACAAGGTTGTATGTGTATGGTTGCTCTCACAAATCTAACAATCGGTTATTTCCCTTTTTAATCAACTACTATTTGACTAGAGTGACAAAACGGCGAAACAGGTATACATGACAATTATGGAATAGTGAGTAGTTTGGTGATAATCTCAATACAGTTCTCACTTAGGCATCAACTTCAATATATTTAGCATTTAAACAAAGACTGAATGTTTTCCATGAACTGGTGGGAAATTGATTTCTACAGGGTGTCTATAAGATCTTCGACATGTTTTCAAGAAACAAAGTACTGGCCTTACCTTGGCCTTGGTCGGTTACTGAAATGCCTTGCGTCATGTATCTTCCGGAGTAATAATTGCTGATTCGTGCCTCTTAAGGCAATAGTATGACGGAAAGGGTTTGCAAATGGGCGCATTTCAATATGGGAATAGCTACATCCCTTAAAAGGTGCATCAACAGGGGAATCCCCTCGTTCCCCCACCAAATCTTACATCTTGCCACAGCACAATATTCTAAATCTGTAAAGTATAGTTGGGGTTTGAGGTTTTTAGAAAATACAGGAGGTTATTTCGAAATAGAGTTGTCTTAGTATTACCGTCGGTTTGAGGTGCGATCAAGCATGGAGTAGACGCTGTGGCCTTCACTGTGGAGAATTGAAACCATTAAGCATCTTTCCTCAGTTGGGAAGGAGATCGATGGCTACTATTCGTAATTCGTAATTGATACAGATTTGACATTGTGAGTTCCTCAAGACATGATGCCATTATATTTATTCGATGTGTTCTCTTTAACTAAACACGAAATTTTGCATAGCATCTCGTGAATATAGGTATAAAGCTGCGCGTAGAAGTATTGAAAACTGGCAGCATTCTTCTGGGTGCACCGATAAGGGCTCGCTCCCCAGTATTATAATTGTTTCTCGGAAATATCATTTCAAGGGTATATCCCAAGTATAACATAATATGCCCATTTTCAGAAGAATTGGACTTAAACTTAAGAATAAGGCTAAAATAACTCTGGGAGTACATAATTGTTCGAAGACATTTCGACCAGAGTTGATGCAGGAGGGAGCTATACATTAATGCATTCCGCGAAATTTGTACTAAACTCGCATGACTTGTCATAGATCCTCCTAATAATGCAAGACTTACTCTTTGGTCTAGAGATTGCTGGCTCACCCATGCAACCACTTGGTTATAAAAGCCTTCACTGGAATTCGCTTGAAAGTCAGATCTCCAGCAATACCATTTTATTACCAGCAGATTTCTTCTGATCTGATAAAAATCATTGCTGACCTTGACACTGCCATTGAACAAACGCACCGCTGTTATGTTGTTCACGACTTTTGCGAAGATTGCCACTGTCGCCTTTATGGCCATGACTTATGTCACATGCGATGTGGCAATTACTTCACCATTGATGTCGTCATGGCAAGAGGGCACTACCCAATTTATCACATGGTAAGTTCTTATTACCACAAGGACATTCCACCAAAACCACTATATTCATTTGGATTATTAGGACCGACAACGGCGTAGAACCTAAAATGGCGGCAACATTTGATTTGGCCTTAATGAGTGGACCACCTACTGCTCTTCAACTTGTGCTGGAAATTGCCAAGGGTGTGGATTCTAGTAAAGGACAGTATGAATGGAAAATCCCTGCAACACTGAAGCCCGGAAAAGATTATGCGATTAGAGCTGGTGTAGGTGGATCCGTATCATATAGTCCTTATTTTGAGTTGGTGGCAGGTAGTGGAGATAGCGGTGCCTCAAAAGACTCACCTAGCAAAAGTGCTGGCTTGGCCTCGGGTACAGCATCTCCATCAGGCTCCTCCGGAACTGTGGCTCCATCTACTAGTGGCTCATCTGGAACAAGCAAACCTTCGGCTAGTGCATTAACCTCATCATCAGGCTCCTCTACTTCTGCTTCTTCGGTTTCTGCTCGCACACCTAGCCAACCTCTACCCCCATCCAAATCTGCTACCAGCTCGATACCAAGTAACAAGACTAGCAACGCTGCCCGTTCCACTATGACTGCACTTCTCGGCCTCTTCAGCTTAGGGCTCGTCTATTTCTCGATGTAAGCCTTCATCGAATATAGGAATCGCCAACATCGAATCATCAATATCACTTATATAACCAAAACCCATTCCGATTTGCAGTATTCTTTTTAGTCTCTGGGAGCTTATTCAAACGTTCTTAGAGAAACTTCATTGCTCTCACCCTCTTATACCTCAGTACATAAAGTGTACTTTTCTACACTCTGGTTTTATCCAGGACCAGTTTTAGCAGCTCAGCCTATCCAATAGTTTGAATCGATACGGTTAAAGGAATAATGCTCGTCTACTAGTATCCAATCGGTATCAATAAATTTAATTTTACTTGAAATCTTTGCTTGTTCCCTCAATTATTAAAGGATTTGGGATTCCGATTATTGAGATATTTTTTCACATGCTGATCTATTACTTGGATTTCATACGAATCAGATACACATGTTTGTAGCAGGTTGAGCCGAAACCCTGAATGCATTTATGCACATATTGGAGGGCACTAGAATTGTTCTACCCTCAAGATGTGGCGATCACTCGGGACCCAAGAAAACACTTGTTTTAGGTGGCTAATGTCTAACTGATTATTATATCTTGGTTGTGTTCTGTATTACAGAGGCAGATATTAGAGCCATTAGTTGAAAAAAGTGGCTTAGACTGTACGACTCGTTTTACAATGTTGACACCAATATACCCATTCAAACTGTTCTAGACTTCTTTCTATCCAAAGGCGATGAACTCATGTAAACGAAGTGATGGGGTTGCTACCGAGAAAGGGTTGAGATTTGTCATAGTAGGTACATACTACGTCCCATCGAGTTGAAATCAACAGCTATTAGATTCTCCAAGATTATGGTGACCCAGGTTGGTGATGACAGCCCTCTGAGCATAGCCTCGGTTTTACTTCCAAACACCACGTTCGCAATGATTTTGACTATATCCTATGCTGCGCCGACCTTCAAAAAGGAGCGCATCATAGCAAAAAAGTTAAATATGGCATGTGTGTCCCCTATTGACCACTGAATATCAAACAGGAGCTTAATTTGCCCATTCAAAAATCTGAAGGTTGCTTTGCTTATCATGGCGCATCAGCAAGTTCCTACCTCCTTTCTACGTGATGCCCAAAGATTCTATCGTTCTATCCATTCAAAGTATCAGCCACGACCGCTTCACTCTTCACGGCAAAAACTCGGAATTCGGAGGATAGAAGACCAACAGGATCCGTTTACTTTTTGTACAACGCACGGATCCAAAGAACTATGGCAATATCCACCTCGAAAAATGTCCCGCATCGTTACGAAAAATCTTCACAATTTCTATGATGACTATCGGTAAGTAGTGTAACCACTTTTCTGGTACAGATGCTCAAAGATCAAGCAATGTCCGTATTCTCTATTCGTTTCCAATCTTGACTAGAACATAGCCCTAACTTTCAGGCTAAGCGGCGGCCGTGATTGGCGAAGTCATGTATGATATAGAGAAACAATAACCCAGGGATGTGTTTAAATGTTGATTTTACTACATTTTATGATTGGGAATAAACAAGGGCTCTCCGGTCGATCACTTTATGAATTACGCTTCTATATAGCTGTAGAAATTAGTAATACAAAAATTGCGGCCATTATAAGGTTGGTGTAACCGAGGGAAGTTGCTACAACTGAAGAACTGTCTAATGCGATCAAGCTATTATTCAAAAGTCCCGAATCGATCTGGAACTGAATATTCTTGACGAAGATATTGGTGTCCACAGGAGTGGCATAGTTTGGAGTTGAACCGCCAAAGAAGGAGCTGAACTCAATGGTATCAACAAACATATCGTCGTAGGTACGATAAATGAGCTTATTTACATCCACTCGCAACTCCCCATCAATGTACAATTTCAAGTAGCCATTTTGCTCGCTGCCCGTATTCAATTGAACGAACAGCTCTATCTTGGTCCAGGAACCGGCCTTGAATTTGAAATTCCTGCCAATCGATGAGCCATACTCCATGTTGCATGTAACATCGGATCTTGCGCATAGGTCAGTGTTGAGCACTTTGGGTAGATAGACATACACTTCACCGACTCCTCCACCACGCCACATTAGTCTCATGGAGAAGCAGTTTCCGCCATTGGCCTCACGACCACCAGTGCATCCCGAGCTGATCGATCCCCCAAATAAACCTGGCAACTTTCCTCCTTTAACCCAATTGAAATCCGCTGGAAAACCAACCTCGTAGCTGAGCATCGCTCGATTAGCACGCTGGTCCTCCAATGGCTTACAGTTCACGTGGACACCACTGTTATTGCCACCCTCTATTCCATAGCTTTGTTTTGCGTAGAAAATCGAGTAACAGGTATCATTATTTTTGCCGAAGGGGTCTTGTGTCGTTGACACGCTACCAAACGAGGTTTTCGAGCCGCCACGGAAATTCCACTCGGTCAAATTCAAGGAATGTGGCGACCAGGATTTTTCGAAAGTGAATCTGCTGGTGTTCGCATTGCAATTTGTAATGAAAAGTACTAGCACAGAGGTAGTTAGGAATGGATGACAAGACCACCTCATGACTCAGAAGACCTATGAGTAATCCGGGATTTGTCGATCTAGAGTTTGGTGTAGAGTAACTTTATCTATTAGCAGCCACCGGGAATTAAGAAAGACAGGGATTCAAACGAAGTGTCAGAAAACGAGTGGGATTGATTATTGAAATGATATACCGGTACAATCCCTCGATTTTTATATTCTCCCACTTGCAGGAATTCTCCTACTTCTTTTCACATTCCTTGAAAATATGTGGACTAGTAGACAGGGAGGTTTGAGTCTCTCCCATCTACTTGGGTGACATCCATTTAGAGATCAACCTCTTACCACAGCACTGGTCACTTCAATATGACTTATAATGGATACAAGTATAATTCGATTTTCATTCATTGCTATTTCATTTATTATGCATATCTCTGCCAATGATTAGTCTGCGTATAACCTAGAAGTTGGCTTACCTTGGGATCTTACATCAAGATTAAGAAACCTATAAATCCATGCAGGGTTGAAGCATATTTATCCAAATCGATTGTATGGCGAATTAGATGGAAGAGAATACTCCTAACGTGAAGATCAATTTGTCAGGGATGCATCGTGTGAAAGCTGACTCTTAAGGTCCATTGTTGCAGCCGAGTCCCGACCAAACAATAGTTATCCGCGTATTTTTAGTAATAACGTAGTTGAGGTTGTATGTAATGATGATATTTTACTACCAGTCTTCACCAGACCATGAAAGTCAAAACATACCACGCCCATGCATGATCTCCAGCATAGCAAAGTGCTCTGGTTGGCTTATGGTCCGGAATCTTATAGGAATGAGCGTATCATAAGGTAACATCAAGTACCTTATTGACGGACCCGGCGAGTGTTGGGCCTTGTGAACGATGAAGACATGGCAACTTAGAGTGGGATATCATGTCACTCAGTCGAATAAGATCCCAACAATATCTGATCGTAAGCCAAAATCAGATCTCATCGCTTTTTCACCAGCCAACACCAACCTAGATGCTATCGATGTTGCGCTGAGGATATCAATATACACAACACTGATATAACTTCGAAATTGCTGTTACCAGGATATGTTGCACCTAGTTTGGATCGATCTAAATCAGTTCTAGGGGAAATTGAGTTGGGCATAATCAGCATGTGAATCAACAACTTTATTCTATACCATTAGGAAGATTACCTGAAACAGGGACCCATCGATATGGTATCCATCACTATGTTACACGGTCACTATGTAGCACTACCTGGTGTTCAGCATATTCTTCAAAATCCTACTGGCCTTGTTACCAATTAGCCAATGATCACAATTGATATTATGTTCACAGTGTGTCCGACAAGTGGGGAGTTGCTTGCCCTATGCGGGCTCCCAAATCGTTGATGCATCCTATACATCATCCCATGCTTTGAGAAAGGGATTCAACTGCAACATGTGCCAGCAATCATGGGGCTACATTCTCAAGTGATGCGTGGTGGGTTTTCCTGCTTAGGGAAACATGCCAGAGCTTTTGCTGATATATGTACTGTACAATCTCATGGATTCCGAATCGCAACTCCTCGCAGGCACGCTGGTGGCAATTTTCTATAACTGGTGCGAAGCCGTTCCTGTAGGCTGAATCCCTGCTACAAACAGGCGCTTCCATATATTTTATCACCTTCATCAAAATCGTACTACACATCAAGATCGCACTCAAATTTTTCTTCGGGCAACACCACAGGAACTATCCACATAATGCAATTGTACTCAAAGGAAATACATTTCAAAGGCTCAGGTAGCACAGTTTTTCTCGGTATAGTTACATGTCGCCTTTCCGCCATGATTGTTCAACATTCGACGAATCGATCCGCCTGTTATATATACCTGCTACCCTGAACGAAGCCTAGCCACAGACTCTGTACTGTGAATCCCAGATTCCAACACTCGAGGAAGGAAATGATCGAGATTCGTCTGCGTGATGACCCTTTAATCTTGCACGGCCCGCCTGAAGAATCAGTTGGCAGTGTCTTGAACGGAATCGTAATCATAAAACCGAACAAAACCATCAGGGTCAAGGCGGTGATGTTGAAGCTTCAAGGAAAGATTGAGCTCAAGAACTTTCGAGGTAACGTGTTGTAACAGCTCTACTAGATGGTAATAGTAGGCGTGCATACTAATCCTAATCAAACTCCAGAGATTTGGCAACAAGTGAACTTCCTCGAGCATCATTGGACTTTCACGAATGCCGGAAGCACGCTGCATACCCTTCTTGCCAATGAAACCTACGAGTTCCCCTTCGAATATCTTATCAGAGGAAATCTGCCAGTTTCAGTGAATGTCCCTAATGGTCGGATTTCATATCGCCTTGTCGCCACCATTGAGCGCCCTCCGTTGGTTCGAAACCTTCGCAAGGAATTATCCGTCAAGATTCAGAGAGCCTATTTCGATTTTGGCGGAGACTTGTCGGGAGAGATCTCTTCCATCGGGCGTTGGGCCAATAGCTTACGCTACGCTGCAACCATACCAAAGATACACTACATGCCCGGGAGTGTGATACCACTGCATTTTACCTTCATCGTTCAAGACACTAATTTCTTCATCACCGACATCACTTTGTCGATCAAAGAGATTGCAAAGTATTCCGACCATCTTCCCTGCCCAGCATATGAGGCCGAGAGATTGTGTGAAGTTAGTCAGTCGATCCCCAAATTTACCATCGGCGAGGCCAAATTCTCCATGACCATCCAGGTGCCTGAGCTAGCCCATCCTGATTGCCAAACTGATGTCATCGAAGTCTCCCACTTGCTGGTGGCAAAAGTAAAGCTTACGGATAATCATAAGCGTCGCTGGTGGTTCTATATTGATACTCCATTTGTGATTCGCTCTGAAGCTCAATATGAGCTATCCAATTCACCACCTATATACAAGCCAGTTGTTCGCACGAACAATGTGACATTGGAAAACATGTCTGAAACGATACGACATTCCTTACCTCCACCATACGCTGAAATCCCCCCAGACTACACCAAGATATCGTGAGAAATCGTAATTGGCAAATCTCCTGCTTGTTATGGAGGTTGGTATAACCAAGCTCTTCAGCACAACACACCCGTGTTACCTGTATATATTTCACTGCTACCTATGTATATAAATTTTGGATTTTAGGTAGTGAAGGTACATCTGGTTCAAATAAATTATCCACCCTCAACATTCGATATCAATGTAACATCGCGCGACAGCAAATACTGATGGGAGTTGAACATATATAGGAATAAAGTGTAAGCTCCTTGATTGTACCAAGTAGGAGTATGGTAAATTATTCGCTCCCTCCAAAGCATCAGATGATACTATTCGGTGCATGTACTTCATGTGATGGGCGCGATCTTATAGCCTAACACAAACCTACTGCAAATGATCAATATCCCTAAGAAAAAAAATAAACTAAAGCCCAGCACAATACCTTCAAAATATCAGCTGAATTCCAAGTTTCTCTTAACTTACAACTCTTAATATCTCAGGTGCTAGCTATTTGGCAGACAAGCAGACATATTTTCTAGAAGGACACTGGGTTAAATAGGAGCAGAATAGCAGAAAATTACCGGCAGATTATCAGGTGAATTCCAAGTATGAGATTTTTCATAGAGGATGTGGAGAACTGGAAGTATTGTACAGTGAGCTGGTTTAGGGATTAACTTAAGCAACTATTTAAGTGTAATCACAAATCTTACAACATGCATTAATGTTGACACTGATAAACAGGCATCAATAGCATAAAACCTTGGGTAAATGGGTTTGGTGGTATTATACAACAAAAGCAGCTGGCCACCATAAGGCTGTCAAAAGGCCATCATAAGCCTGCTGAATGCTGCAAAAATTTGTAATTGCACATAAATATTCACCTTAGTCACCTAGATCATTACCTACAATTCTTAGATAATTCTGAGCAAATTCCTTGTTGGGATTTACTTGGAATATTTTCACCAAAACATCAGGTACCCAGAATGTGAAAACTCTCAAAGCTGCCTAAACAGCCCCAAACCCTAAACACGTGCTCTTGGGACCTTCTGAAGCATATTCAGTATGCTTGTTTTGACTAGACCATGTAAAAGTATAAATAATACTTTTATATTCAATAAATCATTAATTGAAAACCACCTAATCTACTTGTTCTCCTAATCACTTCCAATATCTCCAAAACTCTTACAACACTAGAATGGATCCACTCACAGAACCAATCTGTTGCTCATAAGGTTAGCTGGATACATAATTGAGTATCTTGCATCACAATTGGTCTTAGTTGATTTATATATGAATATAGCTGAGTGGGAGTGTTATAAACTTTGTACTAGAACTAAGTATCTCATTATCCTGGTCACTTATATAATACTCTATGAATGGCGGAATATCTTACTCAAATTTTGTCAGGATGTAGTTTGAATATTTTACTAAGCTATCATGTACCCAGAACATCAATAATCTCAAAGTTGACCAATGGCCCCAAACTTTACACCAATGCTCTTAGATGTTTCCAGATCTATCATATGCATTTATTTTACCAGGACCAAGTATAATTGTAAATACTACTATTGCATTTGGTAAGTCTCTTGTTCTTCAATCACCTCCGATGTCTACAAGACTCTTACAACAAAAATGTGTCCACTTGATGAATCTACCATCTAATGCATACTTTTCTCAGACCATCAACTTGGTTATTTTTATCTAAACACTACTCTCAGAAATTAATTGATATTTGGGATTCTATCGAGCCAGGATATTAAACTTTATATTGGCCTAGCTGCTTAAGTAGTACGTAGAGTCCCAAGAATTTAGTAAGCTTTCATTACTTAAATCTCAACGAGTGTTGATTATATGACATGAGTAGCTATTAAGTTGAGATCGGAAACAAGGAGCGAGACTTTCTAGTTATTGGTTTTGATAGGATATTATTGAAAAGATGTGTGCGAAGTCTGGGCAAGTTTGAAATATCTCTTGTTATATTCCCATACTTCGGAAGTATATCTCATTATATGAAATGAGACTAATTATTCAGCTCGATTTCATATCTAACTGACTAAACATGGAATTATGATAAATGAATAATAAATAGCTTAGTAACTCGATGGATCTTCAATTATATTCCATACTTTATTAAATTATGGACCAACTTTACCATTGGACGTAGTTCGGACTTTCAAAGAGCCGCTCGCTCATAACACATCGGTTTAGGTTTTTACAAGATTCTGATAAAAGTACATGCACACACCAATTAAATGATTAAAGGAGCTATTAAATTCCGCTTCAATGTATTTCCACATGTACGCCTCAAATACACAGACCCAATTATAATAGAGATATTCTCAAAATGTAAGTTTTAAAAAGTATATATCAAACAGTTCAAAGACGTCGAAGTTTACTTCAACCTCAACACGACATCTTTCATCTCCTAGTGCAATTTCAACAAGCTATTGATAGAACACTGTTTGGGAGACATAGTGCATTATTTTTAAGTACGTACATAGTCACGAGAGGTTTGGAGGTACTTTTAAATTTCGGTATAGACATACAATGTACTACGATGTAAGAAGGCACCATTCCTAGAGGCCATTTACCCAATTAAGCAATCTCAGCTGATTATTGACATTGAAGGAGACATATTTGTCCGTCTGGCATGCATTCAATTGGTTGACAGAAGGGTATCGAGTTTCAAGAACAAGCATATCCGCATCCTTTCAGTATTTGGCAAAGACTGCACCATATCAATGTAATCGTCGTTTGAAGATAGCCATCAACATGTAGCTTCAATATAGTAATTCAATATCAATAATTGTATACATCGTGCTCATTTTATCCTGCGTCTGGATTCTTCAGGAATTGGAATATCATTGTTCCATGTGTCTATCCTATAAACATGTATTGGTGATATGTAAGGTTGCTTATCGTGATGCACTACTAATTTTCGCAAGGCACTATACATATATTGCCACTCCATGTGCTCTAATAGTCTATTCTATCTAGTCCCAAGCTCCCACTCACCATATGACCTCCACGCACAATTTATATAGTGTATCAAGCTGATAAGAATGAATCCGCCATATATATTAATATATCTATTTCAAGGCTATACAGCCACATTATTCTAGAGCCAAGCTCGGAACACTGACCTATTTGTTGCTGGTGCTCTACTAAAATGGTGTTGGCAGAAGAGGTATGCACAGCTTCACATACATCCCATCCGCCAAATAACATGCAGGATCATTTTTCGGAAGAATGTTTATCATTGTCCTGCAACTAAATCAGGCTCTGTTGAGTCTTGTGAACCAGTCTGTACCTAACCAACTTGGTTTGTCTTGAAGATTGTGCTGGGAGTGTACTACAGAATTTTAGCATCTGGATTTGAGATTATCTTCTCTGTAGCAGCTGAATAAACACCCGATTATGTATGGATCTCACACTGGCACAAGCGCTTCCAACCAGCTAATCAGTTTCAAATGACCCCAGCAGGAAACGTAATTATTTCAACAAGATCGGGTCAGTGCTGCGATGATGCTTGACCTTGGGTATGAGCCAATATTCATCCCTTTATCTCCATTCCACATTTGCAATTGGAATGTGTCAAATGAAGCCAGTCTGGAGATGGAAATCCGCAAGGAGATAGGATCATCACTGCACAGTGTACTTGCAATCCACATCGTCTCAGACTCCGCGAATTCCGCTATACTCCGTTGCTGCAAGCATTTTACGAACTGATCTCGACATATCCGAGCTTAAATGGCGTTCCCAATTCATAGCACCATCCAAATTCTAATGTTGGTGATTTAACCAGCGAAAGCTCTCTCCCCATATATATTCGCCACATATATTTATACTGTGTTTCGGAAATCATCGTATATGGTGAACAAATATCTGGATATGGCTGTTTCTGAAGGAATAGACTCATTTTGGCAGATCGGGATGCCGATGGACCTCCCAGTCTAGACCGAGCGATCATCATTGTGAGATTCTTATTGACCAATGAGAATCCCCCTCACCCAGGCCTAATATGGGAAACTGAGCTGTACATTACTCATATCAGCTCATCGCCATATGTGCAGTGTGGGTAATCAATAATCCTAGTGCACATGGCTTAAAGTAGGGCTGGTAGTGTCAACCACTGCTCAAGTGTCATGGAATTAAATGCCAGCTCTGCTTGGAGATGCAGTGAAATCCCAACCTGGAGAGTACTTCAGCTGATCAATTAGCGTGACACCACTATTGAGCATTAGCCATCTGTTTGAAGCATGCTTCAAAATTCCGATCTAATCCAGCCTTGTAACGGTTGTTACTTCTGTAACATTGTGTGATGGGATGATTCACCTCCCAGCTTTCCCACACTTGCAACTGTGCTAGCTGTTTCAGAAATAGGGCGGAATGAATAACGAGATGGGTTTCATCATTTGTATCGCTGCTGCCTTATCATTCAATACATTGATAGTCAAGCACAGCGGTGTCGACACTATTGAGGTGTTTTGCTTGTGCGTTGAAACGATAGCTCGGATGTTCATTTAGACGGATTGCGATAATCAAACTCAACCATCACCATAGAGCCTATTTACGTACAACGAATACCTCAGCGTGATGCACCAATCCAATGCCTTACAGCTTCATCCAAATGCGAATATACTATATATGGGAATGGCCACTCACTGATATATATCCGCGAATTCTGATCAACATAATTCCACTCAAAACTGGTTTATATGCTTGTTAAATCTAACTTCATAGATGATGTTTGATCAGCCAAAAATGTAAGAATAAGTCACCCCGTTATGTTCGCCAACTCTAGGCTATTTTAGGAATTGTGGTTGAACATCAAAATACACTTATGGGAGCGGGATATCGTTTAACCAAAACCTAAATATGTCACTGAATGGGTGATTGGTTCCATTGGTGGGGCGTTGGCACCTCTCGGACAAAACTTCTTCCACGAGAGACACCTCGCGATTCAAATAATTAGCGGTTGTCGAAGTTATAAATAACCGCTTACGCTCCTAAAGTCAAGTACTCTCACATTCTCTTTCGTTGTTCATATATCATTTGCATTCTCGCGCCCCCCGTCGCTGCTTCGAAAGATCTGGCTGCATTCTAATAAATCGCATCACTAGTTGCACACCATAATAATGCTAAATATTCACTTACATAACGACAACATCGTCTTGAGAGGCTCCCCTGAGGATTCGCCAGGCACTGTAGTTTCTGGCACTGTGATATATCGCCCTTCGAAAGCAACGAAAGTCAAACAAATACTCCTGAAGCTCCACGGTACACTTAGTATTGACAACAACCAAGGTTTGTTGGAGTTCATTCATAACCTCCTGTAGCTATTCACTAAATATTATTTCCATTAGATTTATACGGTTCTGAAAAAACGGTCATACGTGATAAACTTGTACTCTTGGACTCAGCACCACACTCTCTACATCATCTTGGTACTCAGGAGCACCGCTATGACTTTAACCTACCTCTTAGCGGCGATCTACCAGAGTCCGTTGATCTACCTCACGGCAAAATCTCATATATGATTTCCGCAGTAGTTATTCGTCCGTTCCCGCACACCAATCTCAAGCATAGTCAGGAATTGAAGCTACAAAGAGTGTGCTCATATGAAACTGCTCGTCTCAAGACTTCCGCTAGGGGTACATGGTGTCGTTCAGTCCACTATAGTGTATCACTAGCCAAGTCTGTTTACTTGCCCAGTGAGCAGTTGAAGATGACGTTGGACTTCTTGGCGGTCAATGATGCTGCACGGGCAGAAAAGGTGTATCTCAGTCTTGTTGAGACGATAGTATACAAACATCCGATTACGCGCTTACCTTCAGTCGAGACTGTAAAATTGTCACACTCGACGCGCATACTTCCAACAGATCAAGTTGATATTGCTACGGAAAACATGTGCCTGGATATTCCAAATCACGCGAAATTGCACTGTCAAACCGGGTTTATTTCCGTCACACACTGCGTCCACATTAAAGTGAAATTCCAGGAGAATCACGGAAAGCGCGGCAATATCGAATTTGAATTACCAGTTATTGTTCAATCCGCGGAACAACGCGAAATTGCAAATGCTTTACCTAGTTATGATGATGCAGTTGCAATGTGGTGTGAACCACCACCAGCTTACCAGCCTAGAGCACTAATATGCCACTAATCTAGACGCTCCATTTGCCTCAGGCTCCGCATGCAGATATTCATTCCACCTATATACATTCCTCATACAAAGTCTTCGCTTTTATTGTATTTTTTGCTATTCTACTTTGTACAGAAACCGCAACATTTAACCTTTTAAACACTTATATAATATACTTTCTACCTGTAAACTTAACATGTGGACATGATACTAATTTGCTGTGGAAGTGACCAAACCATAGGATGTACTTTTTAATGTTAACTTCGTATTATGGGAAAATGGCGCTTTCAGTTTAATAATCATTGAAATCCTGGTTGGGACAGATACATAAATTAAAATATGGGCAAATCAAGCCCCTTTATAAAAATAGATTTGTCATCATTTGAAAGGTTCTATCATCAACAACAATCCATTCGCCAACTACTTGAGGTATTCGGGGCAATTCCTTTACACAGGAAATGATCATCAAAGGGTTTCAGTATTGTGACTCTTCATGAATTAGAACATTGAACACCAAATACATTCAGGAATAGGAATTCTGGCACCAGCCAGTACGCTATGGCTATCAAGTAATGCAGAATATTTGATACCACTTCATTACATACCACTCTTGGTGCAACAGGTAATCTTTTAGACAGAAAATGGATGTAGCATCACTAGAAATTGCAACGGTATTAATATATTGCTTATTTACATTTCTGTTGGGTAATGTTATTACCAAGATACCTTTCTTTCAAAAATCAGTACAACACTAACATTGGGGACTAGTACAGCCAAGGTTAAAGATTTCAATATGATGTATTCATTACATATTTATTTTCGAGGTATAAGGCAGCTGAAATTATAACAGTATTGACACGTTGCTTGGGCCATAAGATTTAAACAAGTATTTGGTGTTCTGTGCATTGACACATGCACTGATGGTTGAAGTAATTATCATACGCACTATAGAAACATCGATCAATTGTGGCTACACTTGCTCTTGCATTGTCTCCGGTTTCATAGTGGTGTGAGGATTATTGTTCCGACTCAGACCAGAGTTGTGATAGCCATTCGTCGAGCTACTTTCCGTCATTGGATGATGTGTCGAGCTGTCTGAGTGATGGATTTCATTTAATCCAAGTCTGTGGTGATAAGGAAGACCATCCTGGTTTAGCTCTGAGTTGTACTCATCAAGAGGAATATGGTTAATTCGCCAATTGAAGATTGACGCATATTGCATACGCCAGCTTAAAATCGCGTATGCACACCCAATAAGCATCCCAACAAATATGTCATACCAATGATGCGTATAGTCCAAAAGCCTCGAAAGTGAGATCAATGACGCTGCAAGAATTGGCCATGTGGTTGCCAGGAGTTTCCAGTAAGGAGTGCGACGGTGTGAATAGAGTTTTAAGTTGGCATTCAGGTAGAAAAAGAGGAAGAGTAGGCCAGCCCATGCGGCGTTGGAGTGTCCACTCGGAAAGCTCTGCAGTGAATCATTGATTTCCCTTTCATCCCCAGTGCACACCGAACGGTCATAGTATATGTGATCATATCCTTGGCCTGGTTGGCTGATCCTGCTTAGATCTGGTTTGCACACCTCCAAGAAATGTGGACGAAATCCTCCTATTAGCCATTTACAAAACACCTGGAATAGTCCTGATCCACCCAAGGAATAGAATAGCCCCATCAATGCTGAATGGAAGTCAGTCCAGGAGCGCTTCCAGTATTGTGCAATAATGAAGGTCAGGAATGAGAATATAAATGATAGGAAAGCACTCAACCACATGGGAATGATCTCCTTTTTGATGGGATAGGCATTCTCGGGATTAGCAAGTATATGTAAGTCAGAAGGAGTTTGCTGAGTTTCGCCAATGTTGTTTTTGATATCGTAATAGACCGGGAAAAGTCTGTTAGGTGCTGGAGGCGCTACGTATAGACCAAACCCTAGAGCGGCAGTGCATATCAGTAGTACCCAGTCGGACCAGTACCTACGTAGATACTGCTTAAAAGTCAATTGACGTATTGAAGTCCGCAAAGGCTCTTGGTAATCGTGGCTATGAGTACGGGGCATGGAGCTAGTTCGAATGTTGATGTCAACCTATATCACAGTTGCGGTTTTATACTTCTCAACCAAGGTATCGTCATTAATCCTGAAAAATAGTATGCGGTAATGGTTCCAAATATGGGAATGTAGTCAGCAGTGTTTGCCATGAATTGATTTTGCAGTTCAAGATAAACACCATGTTCATGTCGTCATATAAGAAAGTTCACAAGGCTGATTTGATCCCTAGTGATAGTTGGAAGAAAAATAATTAAATGTATCGCATATGGAAACAGAATCGAGCATCATGACACTTGATTGGATCATAAAAGTCTTGAATTGCTTCAAATTGACATAACCTCAAATGACACTGGTATAGCTAAACGCTAATTCAACCTTAATATAGAGGGCGGGGTGTAACCTTGGTTGCATCATCTTAATTAAATCAACTGAAGATAAGTTAGGGCTACTGGCACCGAGATTTTTGATTTGAGCTTGGACAGCTTAGGTCCATTGTCAGCGATGGAACGACCGGGAGCGATATAGCACATACATTCTGCAGCTTTGTTTGGTAATTTTGGGTTGATGGCTGTGCTGGTATTGGTATACATGGAGTGAATAGGGTAGAATACTTCAACAATATACCTAATTACGACCAACAAGTGTAACGACTGCTTTTATTTTCGTGTCATTTCTATTGAACATTGAGAGGTCCCTACACTGGGCTTGTAAATTAATCTTAACAGATAGGTATTGCTCGTAACTTCGTGCACACTGGGAGGGCATACATACTATGGCCAAGTTTCTATGATTTGAGATGTCATCTACAGCACCAATTAATAGATAGTTTATCTGAAGTAACAATCTTGATTAGAGAATCTATTTTGGTTATCTAATCTCGTACTTAAACAGATTTTGATCAAATTCAGTCATAACTCACAGTTAAAAGTTGGTAGAAAAATTTCTGCTCCCGAAAATAGCCTAGTCAAGTAGCAAAGCACAACCTTGGCCAGATACACTTTATCAATAAGCCCATGCTTCGTACACTCAAGACTCCCAGCATACTTTGCTGGAGCATTGGCTCCAACCGCTTTTACTCGAGCTTCCAAAAATTCTCGCCTTTGGCCGCGCAAACCCCGGCAATCCCGATCAATGCTGAAAACACTGAAATTCTTAAAACCCCAACAACATTTTACAACGAGTTAAAGGTAGGCTGAGTCTGAAATCTCCATTTCAGTTTCGCATAGTTATTGATTTTTTGGTTTGGTCTCTTGCCAATATTCTAGAATGGAATTCTCCGAGCCAAACACCGAGTTGAATTGGGTGCTTTATATATTGGAACTGGGGAATCAGAGCTGGTATTTTGTTTGCAGACAATGAGTTTTCTCTCACCTATTCAACTCGTTTAATCGAATAGATTCATACACTTCATCAAGCACTTGTGAAGAACAAGGACTTAAAAGTTCGTTTAGTTCTAGATGGCTTGCGTGGCACACGCGAATCAGCTACCGGCGCTTCTTCAGCCACCATGTTATTACCACTTGTCAAAGAATTCCCTGGACGCGTAGAAGTAGGCCTTTACCATACGCCAAAATTGAACGGGCTTCTGAAAAAGATACTGCCTGCGCGCTTCAACGAGGGTATTGGAGTGATGCATTTAAAAGCATACATCTTCGATGATGAAGTAATTTTGAGCGGGTAAGTGAACTAGGCTCTCCTTGCATAGTTTTGCATTAACTAATATTTTTTGTTGGCTGAAGAGCAAACTTAAGCAGAGATTATTTCACAAATCGCCAAGATCGTTACATTCACTTCAAAAGTGCCGCTGAACTCAGTGAATATTACTCCCAACTACTGGAGGTCGTACAAAATTATTCGTATCAGCTAGTACCCACCACAGCTGGCTATGATACATTGATATCCAAGTCGCCAGATCCGGTTCATGAAAGTCGAGATTTCCATAATTTTGCACACAGATCTACTAAAGATTTTCTTGACAAATGGTTGAATCGGACATTGCCGCTGAGAAATCGGTTGAGAGAAAACCCAAACTCGATCAACCATGACACCATTGTGTTCCCCGTTGTGCAAATGGGTCTTTTTAACATTCACCAGGACGAGCGCACTATGATGAAGCTTCTCAAAATTCTGGGTGCTGAGGAAGAGTCGCGTATAGAGCTCACATCTGGGTATTTTAATTTTACGCGCGAGTACATCGATGAGGTGCTGAAGTCAAATGGAAAATTCAGGCTCTTAGCGGCATCTCCAGAGGTCAGTTCTCATTGTAATGAATTAATGGTGAACAATTGCTGAGTTTCTGTTAGGCCAATGGATTCTTTAATTCCAAGGGGATTTCTAAATATATCCCCCCTGCCTACACGTACTTCACTCATCAATTCTTCAAGAAAGCTCTGGCCACCGGAAAACAAGACTTCATTGAAATCGAAGAGTACAAACGTAATGGATGGACATATCATGCTAAAGGTAATTTCGAACTCAGCAATACAGCAGGATACCCCCAGCTCATCTGGCATTACTTAGGCTTGTGGTGTTACCTGAATAATGGCACCCACCCAAGTGTTTTTACGATCGGATCGCCTAATTTCGGTTACCGTTCTGTTCAGCGTGACCTTGAGTCACAGGTAATAGGAGTCACTAACAACTCTAAATTGCAGCAAGAGTTACATCAAGTAATAGTTACTAAGTTCACTTGACGTACTCACCAGATGAATAACATCTTGCTTTAGGAAATTGAGGATCTTCGAAGCTACTCGTACAAACTAGATATGAGTACGTTTGAGTTGCCAGAGCGACGGGTTCATCCAGTCACCAAGATCGCCGCCTCAACCATTAGAACCATGCTTTAAGGATATACACATCGCATTTATAGCATATTTCAACCTAGAAACTATTGCCTATCACCTTCCATTCATCATATGCCATTTTCTAATAGAATTGTGTTGACAATCTTCAAATCTGTTGCATTGGACCGCTAACCTTCCTGATATTTTGAAAATGCTTCAGTTTATTTTCTATCACTTTATGGTGACAAGCAACATAATGGCTCCATATCTGTTTCATAATATATATATCAGTATTTATTTCCGAATGCATATTTCCGTATTGTTGCCTACCCTGGGTCACATCATAATCTCTCCCAACAGAAATCTCAAAATTGGATTCTACCCCAAATACAATTAATTGGTTCAGTGCCTAATAACTCATCTATTGAGATGGAACATCTTCATTTAGGCTGAGGCATATCGAGCTTTTAAATGGCTTTATATGCTGCCAGCTGGTTCTTTAAAATTGTGGAAATATTGAAGTTGGCCACTGCCTCGAACCTTATTCATAATTCTTATCAACTACAAAGCTCATTTAAAAGAGTATATACCTTATTTCTGCTGCAATATTCTGAGGAGTATTGGAAGTGATGTGGAGAACTAGAGGATTTACATGTTATTCACTTGTAGATTTATTGATCAAAAGTATGGTATTTATACTTTTGATAAAATGGAGCAAACAAACATGTAGAGTTTGCTAAGAAAAGTCCCAAGAATATGTGTGCAAAGTTTGGGGGCTTTTGGACAACTTTGAGAAAGATTGTAATCTGGGTACCTGACAATTTGGTGAAAATATTTTAAGTAAATCCCAACAAGAAATTTGATCAAGACAGAAAGCTAATCAAAGAGTAAGATCTATGTGACTAAGTTATCATGAATATTTAGGTGACAACTTGATAATTACAACAATTTCAACTCTATATATCAATAGATACAAGTCATCATGTCCCTGATGACTCCAAATTACTTCCATGATACCATTGTCAATAGAGGAAGATGAAATTGACCTCACTGCTGCAGATGTCTGGACAGTTAGGAATTCATGCATTGATTCCCGCACAAATGAGCTAGCTAACAGTATTATTGCCTTAAAGATATTGTAAATTTTGTAGTTTCACTTGACTATATTATTACCTTGGCTACCTTAATTATAGTCTATGAATCTTGAAGTTTCTTCCTCAGATTTTTTGCTGCAATTTACCTAAAATATTACCAAAATATCCAATACTCAGGACATGGTAATTCTCTAAGTTGTCCAATGGTCCCCAAGCTTCATACACATTCTCTGTTGTGAAAATTTGTAATTCCACCTAAACATTCACCTAACTTAGTCACTTAGATCATTACCTTCAAATCCTAAAGAATACTGACCAAATTCCTTGTCGGGATTTACTTGAAATATTTTCACCAAAATACCAGGTACCCAGAACATGAAAATTGTCAAAATTGCCCAAACAGCCCCAAACTTTGCACACATGTTCTTGGAACCTCCCTTAACCTACTCTACGTGTTTGCTATGCCAAGACCATGTAAAAGTATAAATACTACTTTTACATTCAATAAATCATTAAGTGAAAACCACATAATCTACTTGTTCTCCCAATCACTTCCAATATCTCCAAGACTCTTACAACATTCTCATGGTGTACCTGATCTATTTACTTTACACACACCTTGGACACTCACTAGCCAGCTGTCTAGCACTTACTTAGTGTTGCAAATTTTGTAATTACACCTAATATACACCTAACTTAGCCACTCAGCTCATTGACCACAAATCTTAAAAAATTCAGATACTAGCTATTTGGCAGACAAGCAGACATATTCTCAAGGTGGAGACTGAGCAAACTAACACACACCAAATTTGATAATCAGCCATTCACAACTTCCACCAAAAGTAGCAAATAAAAATTTGAGCAGAAACACCAGCTGAGTGCCAGCAAAATTCCATTAAAATGCCAGCAGAATACCAGCAAATTATCAGATAAACTCCAAGTTTATGATTTTTGATAGGGAGGCTTAATGGAATCTTAAGGTATTTGAGTGATTTGGGTGCATACCAAATATTTACAACAGTCTGTAGATAGTAAAGTATTTACTGAAGATTTGGTTTCCCAGACAAGCTTACTGAGTCTGTGATACCATGAGGACTCCTAAGCTTCTCCAATCCAGCTAAGCTTTAAATGTAGCTTCACAGGGGTTTTCTCAACAAATTGGTAGAGTTGTCTTCTAATATCCAACTGTATGATTCTCTCCAGGTAATAATACCATATCTTGTTGAGCTTGAATAAGTTTGCATCAAGGATTTTCATCAGGTGTAAGGTTCTACTTGGCATTGCAGAAAGGCTATATGTCTACAAGCTGTTTCCTAACTCCCAAGTCAACTTGTTAGATTTTTTAGTCATAGTAACAACCGCATATATGTAAGTGACCTTGCACAGTAGAGGTGGAGAGCCAACTAGATTTTGTGCGTGTTGCTCATCCTTGTTAGTGTCCAGTATACATTCACTTTATTGTTTTTACCCGCTAGCAAGTCGTTCATATATGAAATTTTTTGCAATCAAAATCAATGAGGAAATTGGCATTTTTAATGAAGATAATGCTAGTAACATAACAGAAAAATTCTGCAATTTTAAGATCAGTATAGAGATAATGGCGAGGTATGGGTATGATGCGATACTACTGATGCGTCGTGGATAGCGCCCAATATGATGCATATTAAAATCATATTTCTGAGGTGATGCATCTACCTGATTCATAATGGTATCCACAGTTCGGATCTCGGCCAAGTGATTAATTTATTTCGGTTCTGCCTCACCAAGGTTACACTAATATGACAGACTCACCCTGACATATGTGGATAAGGCTCGCTGATTTCCAAAACCAGCTGGGATTGCATGTAACAAAAGGATGGAATGTGTGAAGGGGTGAATCACCAATTTGTCCGAATTCAAAATGTGATAGAAATTTCTATATGCTGACAATGAACCGGTTTGTGATGGAAAGCATCTTTGATTCATGTTCAACCTTCGAAGACTCTAGTCATCGAATTTCTAAAGAAATTGCCATATTCCGGAACAAGTCTCCGCTCTTGGAATCTGTTTGCATCATATCTTTGTTGAGCTGACTCCTATGAAGTGTGTGAATGTTTGGTATAACAGACACAAATATCATCCCTACAAAAAGAAATTCAGAGCTGACAAAGCTATTGGACATCCAATACAAGGTTAAATCTCCTAAACGTATCAGGCAAATGCTCATCGATTAACCCTTAAGCTTAGATACGATCTATGGTGCCTTGGGGCTAATCAAGTCCTGAGAGATCCCCAGGAGGAGCACTCGAAAGAGTTACTAGGATGAGCTTCACTAGCAATGAGCATACGCACGTCAAATGGGTGACACTTCCTATTCGACCTTCCATGTAGAATTATGGAGACCCAAAGCCTGTGAATGTGCCTCATGTAGTTGACACTTTCCACTAGTAAATCTAGATGGAAAGATGATTTTCATGCATCTCGGATGGTCCATAAGAGGGTATTGGAGAAGAAGAGAAGTTTCTCCACATCGAAATTCAAACGAGTGCATGGCAAACTCTTCATTATGATTCAATAGGATGCTGCGTAAAATCGATGTCAGGATTCCACTATAAGCATAGGAGTTTAATCGCAGCTTGATCTAATCATTATTTGAGGAGATGACTTGACAAATCAGGCTTCGTATAGCCCGTATTTGCTTACACCTAAACTCATTTTTGCTCATTTTGATTGGCTTGTTTTTTACGTTCATTTCATCAAATTCTATAAAATGCGGATTTTAACAGAAGAACCACCCACAACTGTCCATACAAGTAGAGAATTGTGCATTTTCCTTTTCAATCAAGCACGGAGCTATTGATTGTTGACCTCTTCATTAATATATTGCTTTAGAAAATATACCCATTAAATAAGCGAATGCCCGGCCCATTAAAGATCTCACTTGCTGACAAGTCATATCAATCGTACAGTCAATTCCAGACTTTCTATTCGCTTGAGCCTGCTCTTCCTCCGCCCCGACGTGAGGCCTTGCCCACGATTGAGGAATTCAAGCAGTTTACGGAGGAAGAGCAGTTTGATACTCTTTACGATTCACTCTGCATAGTATTTGACAAATATAAAAAACTGGTTCGTCAGACTACTCCCTGCAAACACAAGTGATGAAGATTTTTCGCTGCCTTCACAAGAGTCCGCCTCAATCCACCATAACCATCTGCGATGCCACTACACCAAATAAACTCCTCACCAGCCTGAAGAGGTCACGGGTTAATACTCTTTAAATTATGCCGTATTCTATAATTACCTCCACATCCTACAGCACTTGCTGGAATCCCAAATCCACTCTCTATTCACCTATTAGTTCATCGGAAAATAAACTATTGTATTAGTCAATTCTCACACTCAATAATGGTTAGAACTTGGTAGTTGTTTTACACCTTGTGTTCCTCACAAGTAGCACAAATGAAAAGCACTTGAAAAATTTCCATAAAGCCTAAGCGTAGCACAAAGCTGTTTTCTTAAGATAATCAAGTCACTCGTGAAATTCCAGAATCTTGTTACAAATGAGATCGATATTTATTGAGGTTGCGATTTTCAAATTACTTGATATTTACAAGTACAAATACAAACTTGATATTTACGTTAAAAGAACTTGTGTTATTCGTACATCACGGTAAAGCAGACAGTAATATATATGGATGGAAATTCACCACGGGGTGAATGAACTGTATGGTGGAGGTGGGGTCATTAGTTCTGGGGCCGGAAGCTCGCTGTGATGTAGGTAACTAGGAGGTGACTGTGCCAATTCGTAATGAATTGGTGATAGCAGAGTAATAGGGTAAGTCATGCAAATGGTTTTGGAGGCTTTCTTTGCGTCCGTTACTTGAAGTTCAACAGCCAACTGATGGGCCACACGAATATACCCAGTCTCGCAATTATGGCTTGCACGATTGGGTATGGACAGGACACCTTGGAGCTCCCACAGATTGCGTTGGTTTGCAGTACAATCAACATAGGAGATGCTTAGACCATAGCATCGGGTAATCGGTCGTGCATACCGACCCAGAGAGTACGTTACAACTTCACGTAAAAATGCCTTTACCCGCACGATGTTTAGACCGGCTTCAAGTGGAGTGGCCTGTATGGAGAACGGCAAGTTGCTTCCTATGCTGAAATATTGCGATGGAATAGAGATCGAGAGGAGCAGGCGGTTGTCCCAGTTTGTTGAAACCGGATGAGATCCCATCCAGAGTTCGGTCGAATTCACCAAGGTTCTCTTGACGTCTATTGTCTTCTGGGTCTTTATGTTGAAGTGCAGGCCAGGACGCTCTGCAACGGCAATCAGTTTGTAGCTGATACAGCCATGCCGAACACGGGTAGATTCTGGGAAATCGCCACTTAAAACAATGCCGAAGTTGTACATATATTGATCTGGTTCGAGCCAATACGAAGTACTCTGCGACTGGAGAAACACCCATTGTTTCTTAGTAAGAATAATTTCCTTTGGTGAATCGCCTATGGAAAGATGCAACTGGACTTAGTTGTCGTTTCGATTGATATCTAAGCAGCGAAGCAGGTACTTACCGTCAATAGGATTCATCATAACAGTACCTAGAAAGGTCAACCGGAGGGACTTAAGCTTCATGGGCTCGACCAGAGTCAAAACCAGGGTTCCTGTAAGCACACATCCGACTGACTCTTCGGGGCTGCCACATAAAGTAAGAGCGTTGCTTGATACTAGTATATCCAAGCTATTTTTACTTTTGATTGACGAACTACTATGAGTTAACCGCGGACTAGGCATTACAGAGGATCAAAGAATAGCAGGGCAGAAATACACACTTTTATTTTGAAGCGCTATAATAATTCTTCGGGGCTAGCTAAAATGCCAACTGCAGGATACCGGAAGCACCAAGAAAGATGAGAAGCGTTGCCCTCAAGGATTTGCTTTTATACTCATTGGGTATTTCATCTATGACGGAATTGCTAAGATTATTGTGGTCAAAACCAGATTTCCCTTGATATCATGCAAGTTGAATCATGGTATTATTGTTTTAGATATGACAAGACCGATAAAAATCCAGCGGTGGGCTTGCAAATTTTTGGAAAGTTCTAAACTTGTTTAGGATATGCTCCACGCCCAAAACAGCTGTACCACAGATGCGCGAAAGTCACGACATTCTGGCAGGTAGAGATCAAGTTGATCAATGCATTGGGTAATAAGGATGAGGGAACACTACTCATAAGATAGAACAGGATTTGTAAATGGAACAAAGGAATTTGGATGCATGATTCAATCATCACGTTCAAGCACAACTCGAACCTTGCGGCAATTTTGAATCCAATAACACTGTACGGTATGATCTTTCTGTGGTACACTTTTTACGAGCCAACCAGGGATGTAATTGGATAGGCATATCCTGTTGATATATTAGATTGCTTGCTACGGAATACTCAGGAAGTAGTACTAGAGGACCTGTTGATGATGGTTTGAGTTTTACAGGAAGACGCTTGACTTACTCACGGCCATTCGAGATGCTATTCGTCGATTGTTTTGATTGAACCCTAAGCCGCATCAAATTCTTTCGAGCAACAGGAGTACCTATTCGATAACTACCAAATTCAGTGGCGGATCAAGCCGGTAGTAAATGGGAATTCTACTATATTCAGGAAATTGCAACGTGAAAATCATGGGCCACTGGTATCGAGGATTCTTTCCGTAACTCATTATCACATCCGCATACATGACAACTATTACCATGTCCTGTACCCCACTATCATTGCTTTTATTAGGTCAAGACTATGTGTTGGAAATGAAAGGTTCATTGAGCCATATCCTGATCCCGTAGATTTTCAGTGGTATGAGTATTCTCAATGGTGTAACATCAGTGTTGTTGATAAAGATTCTCGCCTGGAGAGCTGCCGAATGAGCCCCAAAGCTCCTCCGTTAGATTCCTGAGAGCCAGTACAATGTGAGCTTCATGGTTACATTTCCACCAAGTAGAATTCTATGACCTTTGCATCCCTTTGTGCAAATCAATGAGATGCATCAACAACAGAGCTTGTGCCAATACAGACCCCGCATTGGTCACTCTTGGACTGTGAAGACATCATCCGCATCCATAGGAAGAGTCAAAGCTTGACTCATTGATGTTTTCTAATGGAAAAGAATATCCCTTGTTTGAAGTATATTGGTATCCGCAGGATCCGTTGGATTCATACGTTAAAAGCATGACCCTTGACCAACAAGCGAAGTTGGGGTTCCAAAGTTGCACCAGAATGCTTATGTAGAAGGTGTACGGATCTTTATTCGCATTTGTAATCGCTTTGAAGCTTGCCAGAGAGCCAAAACAATGATTCAAGATGAGATTGCCAATGAACTCAGGAGGAATACACCATTGATATAATTGCAAGTATGTGTTTCCAATGGCGGTTGTAGTATCTGGCAGCAACATCCCCACAAAGACAATTAATGATCCACCAAGAGTGTCTTACAAGCAACAAGTTTATCTCAACCACCCTTTGAATGATCCTAGAATACTGGCCCGCTTCCCTACTCCATTACCTTTGGAGCCACTACTGTTTCAGAGGGATATTTCAAATCATACATGGGCCGAAGGTGATGTCATCCTAGAATGGATGGGCTACACCCTCATCCTTGAAGTAATGGGGGTTTACAACCTTTTGTGCTTTTTAATACGAGGAGCCTAAACTATACAATCACGTATTAACTGAGACTATATACTTGATATTTGAGAAGTCTAACCTGGCTTACTCCTTGAGCGTAAGATGCCAAGTATTTTGAGTTGACCACCAAAGGGTGGGCTTTGCCAAGTACATCAAGTATGGACTTTTGGAGTGTTGTAGCTTGTAGCAGAGTTATGTCCATGCGGGTGTGTAATGATTGGGGATTGGGACCTACTTGGCTCGTAGTCTCCGCGACTATTCAGACTCTAGATATTTCCCGTGATGTCACCAGCCCAAGAGAAGATCAAAGGTGCCTAAACGATATGGGTTATTCCGATTGGACAAGCTTTGGAGTAGATGTATGCAGGCTAATATGAACATTGACTGATGCTGAGGATATAATGGTTTGCGTTGAAGATACTCTGCCCAACCTTCATCTCAACCTCTTGAAAGCATCTTGTGTTTAATGTGTCCTACACTAATGATATTTTCTGCCTGGCTGAAGAAATACACACACTCCCTATAGAGTATTATGACGTTGTATGCGAGCCTTATTCTTTGGGATACACGGCCTAGAACTCACTGGTTTGCACCAGAAACATTACGTGCTGTAGTTATAGCGTAGGTCATATACCCGGTTGCCATTGTTAGTATGTTGCACCACAAAGTCTTCGGGTCCTTTCCATAAGAACATCTATGTCAAATAAAGAAATATTAACGGTTAGCAGACTCATGTTGCTTTTCTCGGATGATATTACAAAATCTTTGTCAATAGTGTCCAAACTAGTTTACATGATAATACAAGCGGCTGTAACTGGACCTAAAAAATAAGGACATTGAGGAGAATTGGCATCTTAGAATTCTATACTAAATAGCAGTTCACGCGTGGAGTGAACATGAACCACTTCATGGTTTCATCAATAAGATACAGGGATGAGTGCGAATTATCAATTGTACCTGCTCAAAGAGAGCTCTAATACATATCTGTGTGAGGTCTACAATGCCATCAACATAGTTACTATAGTGCCGCCATGCACAGAGAGTAGTAAACTTGCCAAAGACACAAAGGTCAGGTCGATTCAGCACCTTAATATCGTACAAAAGCTTCACTTGACTACTTTGCCAATTTTAGGGCAAGCAGTGGGAATCTTTCCACTTGCGGAGTGCTTCGTATTGGTTTGAGCCAGATCAATACTTAAATTGGTGTTGCCTCGGAATGCCTCTAGGAGGAAACATATCAGAAACTGCACATACTTGTTGTGGGTACACTAATGGCAAGCTGATTGATATTGTAGAGTACCCAGGTCCAAACTTAGCCCATAACATATGAAGTCAATAGGCATCAAGAGTACCCTGTTGAATTTAGTCGAGCTTTGGAAGGAAACATATTGTAGCCATGAATGTTGTGAAAGAGTAGATCTACTACATACTCAAAATAACTCACACCTATGCTTTTTGATATTGTGACTCCAGCATGGCTCAATACTGGACTTGTTCTGATGGAGAACACCAAACAAATACACATCAAGTCAATTGAGGTGGATTGCAAAACTCACTTTGCCAACCAACAGCCTTCAGAGCTTTTAGAGCCTCAGGGTAGTTTAGAAGAAGGCCGGTCAAAAATGGCAGTGTGATATCCAGTGATTTCCGTATCTCTGATTTTTACCAATTCCCAATGATCTACAGTATGGCAATGGAAGAATAATATTTTGTAGCTCTGTAATGCATAATGCCATAAGGCAGCCTTGACCTCTACTTTATTTGCCAGAACTAAAGCATATATACAGTGTGAGGTACAGTCAGTATTGTATGTCATTTACAATATTATGCATTTATTGTAGAGTAGAATGTAATTGGAAAGCCATTTCAACAGCTGGATAACTGCCCAGACACTTGGGTATATTATCTCAATAGTAGGACACACAGTTTATATGCTTTGATACCTGTTTCTTTATATTGGTAATCCATCAGAATGTCCAATATGTTGCAATATTCTGAGGAGTATTGGAGGTGATGTGGAGAAATAGAGGATTTACATGTTATTCACTTGTAGATTTATTGATCAAAAGTATGGTATTTATACTTTTGATAAAGTAGAGCAAACAAGCATGTAGAGCTTGTTAAGGAAGGTCCCAAGAATATGTGTGCAAAGTTTGGGGGCTTTTGGACAACTTTGAGAAAGATCATAATCTGGGTACCTGATAATTTGGTGAAAATATTTTAAGTAAATCCCAACAAGAAATTTGGTCAGGACAGAATGCTAATCAAAGAATAAGATCTATGCGACTAAGTTAGCATGAATATTTTGGCGACAACTTAATAAATACAACACAATAGCATTATTTTTTCAGATTGGTGAGACATTGTGCTAATGGTAGGCAATCATAGACCTTTGGTGGCTTCAGAGATTCTTCCAGGTGGCATCATATTCATCCATAACTCTTTCCTCTACTATTTGTATGGAAATTTGAAAAATACAAGCATACTTAAATTTTATCTAGGAGGCCTTCATATGTGTTGTAGTTTTGTATTACACCTAGATATTCACCCAACTTGATCACTCAGATTATAGTCTACAAATCTCAAAGAATTCTGACCAAATTTTTGGTTAGGATTTACCAAGAATATTTTCTCCAAACTATTAGGTACTCAGAGCATTAGAAATTTAAAAGTTGTCAAAGCAGCTCCAAACTTTGCACACATGTTTGTGGAGCCTTGTGAAACATATTCTATGTGGCTGTCTTGCCAAGACCATGTAAAAGTATACATACTATCTTACATTCAATAAATCATTAAGTGAAAACCACCTAATCTACTTGTTCTTCCAGTCATTTCCAGTATCTCCAAGACTCTTGCAACAGCATGGAGCAGATTCTAGTAGTTACACAAAAGTTGCTGCATCTACCTTTTCAATATGAAAGGATTAATGTGCCCAAATTATAGTTTTGTAGCTCTTACAGCTCAGGTTTCTTGCAATCTGAGTACTTGGGAAAAAATTAGTATTTATGCAATGCGACTTCATCTAACAGCCTGTTTGACACAATAGGTATATCAAATTATCAGATAGAGTTTTTGTACTTTTAGAGAAGTTTGGTAGATCTAGTAGAAAGAATGTTTTCTTAATAAGGTCCTAAAAGATGGTTTGCAAAGCATTGGGGCTTTGGACAAGTTTAAAAATCCTGACACTTCCAAGACCGCACTTATTCCAAGAATAGGTAAACAAGTCTAATTTTGGCAATAAGCTGATTAGATTCAGAAGATACATGAGAAGTTTAGGTGCAAATTAAGTACATAGAGCACTGAAACTATGTCAAAGAATAATTACCACTTTTATATTCAACAAATCTTGAAGGGGTAACCACATTCTCTACTTAGTTCTCAAATGACTTCCAATATCTCCAAGACTCTCACAGCAGCTATGAGTGTTAGCCTTATAATCAGGCAGCAGATTACTACTCAGAATATAACTCTCACATGATACCATTAGGCACCACCAGATGTCATATGAAAGACAGAAGTAATCCGTTAATACAAAAGATAACTCTGGCCAAAGTACTGAAAAGCTTGACTTGTCTGAAGTCCCGGAGGTCAGAAAATTTAGCACAAGGAATTTCAGAGCCTTTCGTTTACAAATTCCAATATGCATTTTAACAATTGAAACACACATCATCACACTAATGTATATCACCTTTCTCTAGGCAAGAAGCCATGAGACAAGTGGACCGGATTATGATCAATACTCCAACTTTTGACGCCTCATCAGCTCCCAAATCAGAACCCAAAGCCTGGATGATATAGAAAATACTAGTAATAGATGAAAGAGGTCCTTTTGAGCTTGTAGTCAGGGTAGAAGCTAAGCTGAAGGGGTTAAAAGGAGATGTGAAGTATGGTTTTGGAGACTTGGAAACTTTGAATAGTATCCGCTTCAGTTAAGAGTGCAAAGTAATGAAGCCTCAATAGGAATGAGTCCACAATAATATGCCCTAGAATGATTTACTAACAAACGTGGCAACGCATTCTGCTGAGACGCTGCCTATTTCGGGTTTCTAATCCAAATGCTGATCGAAGTTAGAAATCCTACTCCAGCTTACCAATTGTGGACCCAATGATGGTGCAAAGTTTGAAGCATTCATCAATGAGAGTTCAGGCTTTGATAACGTGGCGAATTCAAATCAAGTGATTGTTCCCGATGCTTTTTCATTATAAAGTAATGCAGAAATTCATTAAACACCAATCCATCAAGCTGCCAGGTAGATCATGACAAGGCCACACTTTACTGTGGGAATCGCAAGCTTTCAATCCCCCAAGCATACGTCGAAATGTTTCTAAAAATACTTCAACTGTCAGCGGCCCTTCACTCCTCGGGAACTCCGTTTAATTTCAATTCTAATTTGTGGATTCGCCTCATAGGGCCGTACTACATTACCTGTACCACCTGATTCGGATGATCGATCACTGCTAAAGCTAAAAGTTGCGAAGTGTGATCTGAGCAATGTGAGGTACCATATTTGGACATTCCAAGGGAATAGAGGACGTACATTTATATATACTAGGGTTTGATTTGGCTAAGGGGGTTTAGGTTAACTGGCTTAAGCGCCGAATTCCTTGGGCCTCATTACCTAAACACGCACTCCGGGTATTACAACCCGTGCTATGCCATATAATGTAGCTCCCAACGATGGCTCGCCTCCTCCATACTCACCTAGCTTAGATACTAATTCCCAATGTCTCGCCTTCTCAGCCCTGAGCAAAACGCGGCTGTTGTGATCCGGTTTACGTACGTTCTCCCAAACCACCCAGCATAGCACCACTTCACTCGAAATAACTTGTTTCATATGGAATTGTATCGAAAAATTTGCCTAGTTTCCGTAAATGTATACGAGGGCGAGTAGTGCAGGATATGGGTAGAGAGCTGTCTTAGTTTGGAAATTGACAATTTATTTCGATGACTGGGGAATAATATGTGTCCAACATCCGATGGCGGTCATTGGGTCTTTCATAATCAATCTTGTCCCTCCATCATTATTACCGCTTGTATTGTACAGTGCGACCTCATTTAGAGCAAGATTTTCGTCGAAAATTTCCTTTAAATTGGCCAGCCTACTCGAAAGGAACTACGCAGTAAGTGGCTCAGACTTCTTACCCTCCTCACTTCCTTGTCTTTGCCTTGTTCATAGTGACTTTTAATTGATTCATAGTTCTGTTGAACCAGACCCATTGTTTAGCTCATACGCCCATTTCCTTAACAGCTCACCTCCCTATTTATCATCCATACCAATCGAAGATAGCCGCATCGAACATTCACAAAAATGCTGGAGTATAAAACGCACAAGATGGTGCTGTTGGGTGACGGAGGTGTGGGAAAAACGGCCCTGACATTGCAGCTATGTTCTGCCCATTTTGTAGAAAACTATAACCCAACCATCGAGAATGTATACCGCAAGCAAGTGGTGATTGATGATAAGGCGTGTATTCTTGAGGTACTTGATACCGCTGGGCAACAAGAGTATTCCACCTTACGTGAGCAATGGATACGCGAAGGAGAGGCTTTTTTACTGGTCTACTGCATAACTGAGAGGTCCTCATTCGAGCGCTTGGAGGCTATACGACAACACATAACCAGCACACTGGGCTCAAAAGCAACGCCAATGATATTGATAGGCAACAAGTGCGACAAATCATCGGAGAGGAAGGTAACGCAGCAAGAAGGGATGGCAATGGCACGGCGATTTGGATGCCAGTTCATCGAAAGTTCAGCCAAGACCGCCGTCAATGTCGAAAAGGCGTTCTTCACATTGGTCAGGAATTTGCGCCAGATATATGGAGAGTACTACTCCAAAAAGAGACCAAGCATGGCCAAAAAGTTCAAGAAATTGAAGTGTACTGTAATGTAAACACCTTTTGTTCATCACCCTCATAACGTTTGACTCTCCACATGTTTATGCTTTTTCTACATATGATTATCAAGGGCGTGGTGTCCTGCATGCTGCATCACCCTTTCCCGTTGTACTTTCTGTTTCTGCCTTGATATTCAATCTTTTCGGCGCTATCTTTACCCCGGTGGTCAAACTTACCATATACGCAACCAGCATTATTTTTGATCATCCATGTAGCAACTACTTATACAGTACTCTAAAATACATTTAATTTTGTTCCACTGCTCAAACAATGGCTCCCGATCATTCCGCGCTATTCGGTTCAAAAACATTGGCGAGCTCAATATGACTGGTTTATGTCGTCGGTGCAGCCCATCCGTGTTACCAAGTACACATTCACTTTTGAAACATTTTAGTTTGTAAAATAACTCGGATCCCAATCCTTTATGAGATGCATATGGGGCTTTATACG
Organism: Basidiobolus meristosporus CBS 931.73; assembly: GCA_002104905.1. Classification (NCBI taxonomy): domain Eukaryota; kingdom Fungi; phylum Basidiobolomycota; class Basidiobolomycetes; order Basidiobolales; family Basidiobolaceae; genus Basidiobolus; species Basidiobolus meristosporus. Next base: position 158,765 of record MCFE01000011.1, on the reverse strand, counting down.
TCTACAGCAAACCCCCTCCATTGGTCATTGTGTGCTACAGTATCGTAGGCGTACCATTGAGAGGTGCGCATCATCCGTATTCTCCGTTTAGGCTCAATTCGCCTGCTTGGGATGGGCGGCGAGCAGTCCCTCAATTTCGCCAATTTCTGAACGCCTCCACGTCCACGGCCTGTCCGCCCTAAGCTTGTATGCCGTCCTGAAGTGAAAGCATAGCGCTCATGCGACTACTGTGTCTGCCCCCTTTCTCCATGTAGCTTCAAAGCCGTGAAATGGAAACCCGCCAACGCGATACCACCTGCATGCATGTATGGCTTAATCTCGGAGCGCCCGTTTGTTTGGGCTGATGAGGATATTCTATTTGGGAATTGCCTCTAACATCCTATGAAAGAGCAGTGGTGGGTAGGGATCACATGACTGCTGCATCGCAACATTCTAACCCCGAGTATAGCCAAGAATGGACTTGGGAAAGGCCGATCTTAATGTCACAATCCTTGGGAACCTGGTATATAGTTTGTAGGTTTATTGCGATTCTTATTGTGGTAAACAAATCGAGCACACAGTACTCCACTATAAATCAATGATAAATTAGCCTGCCCAAAATTTGGATCGAGTTATATACAACAGATGTATTATAAGTTATACTAGGCGCCTGTTAGATCGGTTCTATTCACGTGCCAATTCTGGTGTCAATGTGAACTTGACGGTGGTGACTTTCGACTGCTTATCGGTGACATCAAATCCGACCGAGACGGCCTCGTCAAAACTGACGGTTCTCAATAAATCCTTCACCTTAGTCAGATCCCCACCATAGTCCAGTAGAGAATCCCTCTTGAAGTTTCCTGGATGCAGGAACAGCTTTTCACTGAGCGCTGATTTACCAATGCTCAAGCATTTCTTCGGGATATTGGGGGTAGGGTCCAGTAATGGCAGGGCTGATGGCCTTCTTGACAGGTTGAGTTTGTTCGGCTCTGGACACCCTTCATATTCGCTGAATGGCATCTCTTGCAGCAGAGGAAGAGCCGAGGGTCTTCTTCCGGGGTTAAATCCCTCTGGGTAGGCCTGGGTTTCTTCAGAACCACAGCAATATTTGAATACGGCAAGTAGATCCATCCTCAGAAATTGCAGTTGTGAATGACACCAAGGTAAAAACTAAGTTTGGTGAAATCGTGCTTGTGGATGCCCGGATTTATATGATTCCATTGAGATCGGGTTTCTTGGAATCGCTAGACTTCAACCGCCCTTTGCATGGCCGCCATTCTGTGATGCATCCTACAAAAGCTTTTCACAGCCGCATACATTGTTCTGTAAATTTGGCGATGTATACATGGATGCATACATGATTTGGAATTCGCTGCCTTGGTTACGAAAATCTTCCACACATGGTCTTGCATAGAATATCTGACATCACAAATGGTTCGATTCGTTTGCCCCATTATGAACGAGGCGACTGACTTCGGCATCACTTCTATTGTAAGAGGTAGGGCCCAAAAATGTGATTAGTGCGGTCGAAACCTAAGCAGTAACTATGATGAAGCAATGCTGGTATTCAATACATGCAGTATCCCAAATTTTAATCAGTTTCAGGCAATCACTCTTCAGATGCTGCAGTCTGTAGATGGTGCCCTTGGCGATCTTCAACTAGTTGCGACATGGAAAGCAAATTGGAATCCCCATAGATTCAAGGTCCTAATGGTTTAAGGGTGTTTTCACCCAAGAGTTGGAGTGATTTTACCTTTTTCTACTACATAATATTTCCTCTTGCCTAGACTGGCCCATTTGATGTTATGAAGATTGCAAAAGGATGTAGTAAAATTGGCACGGTTTATTATCAAGCTTCTAGTTCGCTTTGGTGTTTGCTGACCTTTTTCATTGATGTTTACTAGCAACTCTGAATCGGGCGAGCTGGAGCATGGTTATTCGTGTGTGGTGGGTGACCAGATAATAGAGCTTGGTTCTACAGTGTTAGATAATCTTAGAGGGAACCGCTTCAAGCATTCTTGAAGAGATTTTTTCGTAATGCATAGTGTCGTTTGTTCCTTCCAGTATTTGACTAAGCCCAAGTATTTCAACGTTAATATGATATCGGTTGGGCGTATGCATGTAGAGTTTGAGAGTTCTTGTATGTTCAGCAAGCCGTCCTGGTCAAGTAAGATCCGAAGAATAGCCGCTCCCCAGTAAGAGCGATACCCCATCAAACCTAGATCCGAAAGAGGTCTTTCTGGAGCTCCGATTTTCTTTTCAATCTTCGAGAGTTCATAACCTTGAAGAGTTGCAGTTACATGTTGGTATTGAACTTGCTTGGAAAAACAATCGTAATCTCCTTACTGAATTCAATTAGCAATCTTCCATAGCCTTTCCGCTGGTACTGGGGGAACACCAAGATACAGGCAAGGTTGTTCCCTTCGACCGATTTTTTTTCCTAGAGGATCCTTTCGATAAGATCCCAAATTTACAAATACGGTCGCTAATTAGGTAACTTACTTTAGAGAAGTACCCAATCACACGTTCAAAATGTTGGCCATCTTCATTCTTCTTTTTCTGCATTTCGGTGAGAATGTAGAATTGGAACGGCTCAACGTCATAGTATAATGCTTTGTGATCCAAGAAAAGCTTCGCCAGCAGGCATAGATTTTGGCAGTACAGCTATTAACGCATCAACTTAGATTCTCTCGAACCAAGTCCGGACGAAATGGCCAAGCCTACCTTGTGGATTTTCCCGTCAACCTCGTAAATTCTTGTTTTCTCTTTCTGATATATCAGAATTCCTGGAGGATGTCTAAATGTACAAGAAGGCTATACAGCAATAAGCGAAGTGATGATTGCCGCGGATGTGATTGTACTTACCTGATGTGAATCCAAGGATGAGTTTAATTTCATGTATTTGAGGCAATAAGGACAGATATATAGCTGTTTACAGGTTCCGTATTCTTCTGGGTACGGTGAAAAATACCACGTAGATATCACGTAGTCATTGAACACGATTGATTCGATGTTTCGAACATGAGATAAGTCCTCCGTATAATACTGTTGTGCTTTCTGTCGAAGAAACGTTGCAACGATCAATGTTTGCTCTATATTTTATGAATTCAACTATTTTGCTCTAACTTTCTGCATGGCAACTTTTTGCTCTTCCTCTGCTTCTGTTTTCTGTACTTCTACGGGAATCTCATTCACTGGCGATTTGGGTTGATCTGAATCAAATTGCTCAATCGTGAGCCAGCTATCTAGGCGTTTATCGACTATGGAAGAAGAGGGTACGTGTTACTCTGGGTTGTCTTTCAAAGATGGAGCACATCAAAGAAGTCGTAGAGGATATCTAACTTACAATCTAAAAAGTGTACATAATACTCCAGCTCCTCTGAATTAGCAATCTTCCGTTGCTCCAAGATCTTTCCTTCCCCTGCAAGAAAGGTACGAAAGATGATTAACTGGGGTTCTCAGAGTCTGAGGGTGGCGTTCCCTGTACTACAAAATTAAGACATACTTATAGTGTCTTTCCACTTTACCAGATATGTTGAACCGACCATTAATTTGCTATGACTAGTCATGTTGTGTGGTAGAGGGTTTCGCGTAACGGGTATCCCGTGAATTACTTGGAATTGGGTACATACGTGAACGGTACTCGCACCAATTGGCATGCAAACAAGATTCGAATTTTTCATAAATTTAAACAAATCGAATTTAGAGTGGCCGATATCGTAGTGTAAAATTGCTTATGTGGATCAGGGCACAACTTTACTATTAATCGAAATAATATCAGTCCAAGCCATCTGGCGACATAACCGATACATTGCCCTCAAGACAACACAACTCTGTCTGCACTTTAGGGGAAAGAGCAAACAAGGAGATACAGAGAGAATGCGATTCCATCAGAGTATTTGTTTGTACAGGATACCTGACATCAAAGAGGAATTAAAAAATCGAATGATAGATGCAAAATATCAGTGAGAGTGTAGTAGATGGAGGTGAAAAGGATGAGGTATATCTTTAAGAATGAGCTATTAAAAGGCGATGATTAATTAGCTTTCGGCTCTTCGATTGAGATGGATCAGACCGTCAGGGTGAGTAAAATGGTGAAGGACAATGCTATAAATAGTCAGGCATATAATTCAGTTGTGTTGGTTGTGTACGTGACAAGTCCCAACAATGCGTTTCCAACGGTAAATCCAGTTGACACGTAATATCATCGGTGTATCTCTGGAGGAATGAGAATATGCCTTCAAACGTGAGATAATTCGTAAACACTGTGGAGTATTCTAGAAGCGTACTGCCCAGCAGGTATCGGGACTTATCAATAAGAGACATGTGGAATATGGAGATATACTTGAGCATGGGGCCAGGCTGCGTCTTGGCTATAGATGTGGAATTCATCGAGTGTAAAGATCTTCAGGATTTCGCGAGAATAAGAAACGAAGCCCGTTTGAATAGTCGCTCTGCCAATTTCCCTTGCTTACATAGGCTTGGAGATTTGAGCGCGCTCTTTGGAGGAATGGTCGTCAGTCCGATCTTGGCTGGATCTGGAACTATAGAGGAAGGGGCCTCAGGGTCGTACGGAAATATAATATCGATGTTGTCAAATTTTAATTTTCTACTAGGTGAGGATGGTGGGGCAAGCAGTTTTTCGAAAGAGATTTTTCGCTTGATTTTCGTGAGTTGGTTGTCAATAATTGAAGGTTTATGTGTTAGTCGAATCTTGTTCCGGTGTCTTTGTTGGATTTCGTATCTCACGGCCGATGCAGTTGAGTGATCGAGTACAGTGAGATTGTTGGGGACTCGGGGATCTTTCTTGATCTCTTTCATGAGTCTCTTTTCGTTGGCTACTTGGTGCTTATCAATAATGGACATATAGAAGATCATCTCTTTTGAGGTACCGTTCACGATGTAACCGTACTTGGTGAGGGTCTGGTTGGGGTGCATTTTGTACTTATACCGAAAGAGATACTGAATTTCATCCGAAATAGTTTCCATGTACTCATAGCCGTTCCCTTTAGTCAAAGGAAAATAAAAACGCTTGAAGGGCGCAAACTCCATTCAATTTGGTAATTTAAGATGCAGATCGGAGCTGTGGTATAACAGGTGACGGTGCTAATAGATTCGTAACGACCGAGCAGATCTTTATATAAGCTCGAACGCCAACTTTAGGTTATCAGATGTGGCAAGAACAACGTGATTCCTCTTATTAGAAGCACATCCCATTGTGATTAATTACAACTACATTACCAGATGCTCGCATTCGTCAGCGGCGTGGTTAATGAAGCCTGGCATATGCATCATGTATTTAAATGTGATACCTTGCAGAACTAACATCTTATGACAATGGTCACGTTTAAATGGCAATTAAAAACGAGATGGAAACCCGAAGAATTCGAAATCTTGGTTAAAAAGGGTCAATAAGCGGGAATAAGGCTTATTGCAAGAAGGTCGAATTATGTCTTAAATTCAGGTAAAATATGGATACCGAAGTGGTTCATTATACTCTTTCCGATCCTCCGTAATAACCCCTCTAGAATTTATGTGGCTCAATGGATGTATGCATGTATAACCCCTTAAGGGGTGAATAGGATTACCAGCTTAACTTTACCACTGCGTGTATTTCATTTACACCTAAAGGAGTGTGTGGAGGTCGCAGTTATTGAAGCAAAAGCAACCTTCAAGATAAATGTGCGTTATTACAGCTTTATCAATAATACCCCTAGTATCAGAAATACCAATCTGATTCTTGGAACATGGCCCTCCATTGTCCCTAGAAACACAATCTCCACTGGTGCGACACATATCACATGGATAACAAGTTGACGTCGAACCATGTGAATCATAGATTCATTCGCACAATCCTTTGAATTAAGCAGGTGTTTTGCCTACCATTGCAACCACACTCCAACCTGTGTGTCTCACGCTGAGAATGAATATAGCTATACATTCTTGTCGGTTTCAACCTGACTGTTAACGCCTTTCATCTTATAAGCCAGAATGATATAATTACATTGTGCATATGATTTTGGGCCGTATACATGCTAATGACCTTACAGACTTGGTAGAAAGTTGTATATTTTGAGAATTAAATTGCCCTTCCCCCGACCTGTTTTAGGTAATATCCCTTGGAATCAGCCACATGCGACGGCATCGACTAAACACAACGTAACTGGTAGCAAACATGAATTTATTTTACGATGTTCAATTTAATAACTTGTATATTTCGGCACAATAAATATCCTCTAACGGGGTTGAAAATGTAACAATATAGAGTACTCTGTGGTGGACTCATGCTTTCTACTTGCCAATACAATCTTCGATCAAACGGAATGTCAAGTAGGGTGGGTTGATACTATCTCACAAATGAATACATATGCATGTGCACGAACTAAGGAAAGTTCTAGGAAAACAGATTATGTTGACATACATAGAACATGATATTAGGGACACTAGGATGACATTGGGTAGGCCGCATGAATTTCTCGATCACCTTGGCGTTCGATATGATTTATGGCCTCGTTGATTTTTCTGAAAAACCGATGGGGTCCAACATGGTCAATTAAACCCGACCGTACAAACGTTTCCTTGCACTTTTCCCGGAGTTTAACGAAATATACATCGACATGACGACGATGGTAATCGTCAACAATTTCGAGAAAGATTTGGGCAGCACTGGCATCAATTTCGGGCATCTTACCAATGTCAAAAATAACACATGACGCAGGAGAAACTCGGGGCTCTTCCGAAGGATGTACACTTTCATCTCCAAACTGCTCTAATCTACGAAGACGATCTTTCAACTGACCTGTGTTTGCAAAGAATAAAGCCTCTTGTATCTGAATTAGCTGAATTCCTTGAACAAGCTCGGCCTCTGGATGCTGGTTAATCGGTTTGAACTTGTTTTCGCCAGGAATCTTTCCCATGATCAGCATCTTCGGTTTTGTACTCTTTTTCACGACTAGTAGCAGTGAAAGCCCAACAGAGGTAAATGTTCCAGCTTCGATTGAAATAGCCATCGTAACTAGAAAGGTGATGGATAGTAATGCCAAATCTCGCCACGCACGCATGTGAATAATGTAACGCAGCTCTTTCGGTGCTTCAACTAAAAGAGACACACCCGCGACGAAGATTAGAGATGAGAGCACGGCCTTGGGTAAGAAACGTAGCAAAGGAAGGAAATACGAGACCGCAATAAGACCAATGACACCAGTCATAAATCCGGATAGCTGACTCCTTCCTCCAACATGGTTGTTTAACTTACTACGGGCCACCGAACCAAAAGCAGGCCAGGTCTGGAAAAATGATCCCACTAGATTGGCAATCCCTAGTGCGACAAGCTCTCGATTGGGTGATACACTGTAGTTGTGCTGGATGGCGTAAGTCTTGGTGATTGCGGCAGAAATGACAAAGCCCATAATTGAGGTAAGCACAGCAGGTATTAGGACATCATGTATTCTATTGGCGTCAAGAAGTGGCGGGATACTAGGAGTAGGGATTCTACCATGCTCCAAGGGGCCCAAAACCATAAGGCCATCCTCATCCCAGCGGTAACGCTTGCAGAGAATAGTAGACACCACGCAGACAATAAGGAACTCCGGAATATATTGAAACCATTTGCTTGTACTGCGCTTCTTCAGAAATTGCATGGTGAACAGGAAGACTAGGGAGATGCCAGAGATGAAAGCAGTTTTCCAGTGTATTTTGCCGAGGTTCTCAACTATGAACAAGAACTTCGTTAGGGTAGAACCGCCATGCTTGCTTCCTGGCACTTTGTCCAGTCCAAGTAGAGTTATCGATTGACCGACAATAATTAGAACTGCCAGAGCAGTAATAAACCCTCTTAACAGAGAGCGTGATAGAATTGAATCTAGGAAACCAACTCTAAACAGTCCTAATAGAAGCGTGAATAATCCAACCAGAAAGCCAACCACTGTTGCAGCTGCAATTGATTCAGCTAGAATTTCATCCGGGTCAGTTAGATCGGAAGTTCTGATAGAAACAGCAGAGCCTACGAGCATTGCAATAAGTGCTTCAGGACCGATGGATATTTGTCTTCAGTGACAGAATGGTTAGTAGGAGAGCAACCGTGCTACGAGATAAAATGTGATTATTACCTAGAGGTACCGAAGAGCGCATAAATAATTAAAGGAATACAAGTGACATAAAGGCCATATACAGGTGGCAAATGCACAATAGCGGATGCATAAGATAGGCCCTGAGGAATACTCAAGCAAGCAACAGTAAGTGCAGCCAGAAAGTCCGATGGAAATGTCGCCAAGTCGTACTTGGGAACCCATGAGAGGCATGGAACATAATATCTCAGCCGAGTGTAGAACTTGTATGAGCTAGCAACACGGTTTTCCTGGCTGCTGTTATTTGAACCTAGAGTTAAGTGTCCTTGTCAGTACAATAATTGCCAAGAAAAAAATAAGTGATGCACACCATCATACTGATAGCCATGTTGGACAAAAGGTGCTGTTTCAGATGTGTAACTATCCGAGTCCGCGACACTATGTTTTCTTTCCATGAGATTAAAGCTTTAAAGAAGGCTTTGCCAGGAGTGGGAGTGGAAGTGGAGAAGGTATGATATAAAAAGTATGAATAGCAGATGGTTGTTCTAGTTTTGGAGACCAAAGGTTTACGATAATCACTTGAATCGACAACTGGTGCCCATCCATATTGAGGCAGTCAGCTGAATATTTATACGAATTAGTTGCATATCGAATGTGTGCGAAATTGTATCAGATCATCATTCTAATTACAGATGCGTCAATAGCATGCTGTGTTGTTAAATGATGGATACCCAGTAGAATTAGCTCAAGTATCATGAATATATGCATTATACACTAAGCAATGAGTCAATTATATATGACGGTATTACATAACTGGTCAGATGACCTTCACAGTAGAATGTTGACCATGTAACGAACCGCAGGAATGACTAATCGATAATCTATGATCATTACTAAAGCTTCATGCAAGCCTGTACCATACATATTCTTTATGGGAGTTCCAAGGACGCAAGGCATCGAAATCAAGATGATGCCTTTAACACTAGTGATCTAAATACAGCTGTTGTTTCAACTAGTAGAGTAATGATTTTACCCCTCCCATTTTATTTTTATTAAGTCAAGTGTAAAGCTACTTCTGTATGGTTCGATCCTAATATATTCTCGTGTGTTGATTCAAGGAGCTCACTCATAAAAAAGCGGGGAAAGGGCTCATCATGCTGCCGTATTGTTAGTGATTTATGTAAGCAAAAGCAGGTGATGGGGTATGAAGATGTACACGAATCGTGATACTAGGTCCTCGAACTATGCTAGCAAACTCTGACTGATTGAAGTCCAGAGCCAATCAAGTCGTTATTCAAGGTTACGGTGCATCTGATGTTACTTTTGCTGGAGCCGAGCTTTGCGAATGACTGGAAATCCAAGTAATTCGAGGAGCTTGAGAAATGCCTGCGTGGTTTTAGAGTATAGGGGGCTTGGGATATAGTAAATTAAACGGGCATTTGAATCCCCGTTGTACCAACAGTGAGACCTGTCTTGATAAATTTGGAGAATGCAAGATGTGTGTATAGTTCGATTTCCAATTTGGGCCGTTTCCAAACAAAGGTCACATATGACCGTATGTAGTCCACATGTAATATGACCAATTTGGAAAATAGATTTATATATTTCAAGTAAAACAATGAATTCACCATCATGATTCAAGCCTGGCAACATGTCTATTCAAACAGTGCTATAAGCCAATGGTGTGTTCCGGGGAAAGGTGAGCATCCTACTAAGGATTGATGCGAATTTTAGGGAAGGGAATCCAGGTGTGTTTTATAAGACCTACTGTGGCTTTCATGCAGATACAAGGATGCGTCTTTTGGTTAGTAATTAGCACGGTTAGAATGGTGCATCAGTAGCATCACACTTATGTTTCCCAATGACTCAAACCTATTGCTAATAGACATCTTTCAAATTGGCTTAGGAAGCGGCGGCAAACTCGGTAGCACGCCAGCCATTTCATGGCACGAAAGTTGATTATCAATGGCAATATATCCGAGAAATCCAACTGTTCTATAGTTGCAGAGTTCCGCAGAAATAGTAGAAGTCTACGAGTTGGGAAGCCGTTACTTGTCAAACTTGTTCTTCCTTTTCAACCTTGTACTGGATGGACAACTCCGTGTCCTTAGTCTGCATCCCAAATACTGTGGGTAACTTCCTTTCCGTAATAGATGATAAACCTCCCTTAGGGCGTCGTCATACCAGCTCAAGGAGATTTCGGAATTCTCATATTTTCGCCGAATTTCATCTTGCAGATTCTTGTTTAACTCAATCCTCATGTATGCATCTTGGTCGATAAAGGCCTTATAGATTCCTTTAAGTTCGTTGATCATCCAAGGCTCCACTTTTTCGGATATTTCAGGATCCAGATCAACCACAATGGCAGTCTCGTTGAGCTCAAGAGTAGAGTCTTTGGAAATTGGGATAAACTCCGCCACCTTGGCTTCACTGGTTGAATCTTCTAGACGTCGGGATAGGATCTGAAGATCTCGACATCTTTCGTAGAATAGCGCGTAGTTCACTGTAAACTGGTCGGCGGTGAACCTTTTGAATTCCTCAAAAAGAAACGGTGTTTGTAATATTTGGTCAAATTGTAGCTGCTCTGTAGCGACCAATCTGCTCTCTCTTCGAAGCTTCACTCGAATATAGAATAGAGGATAACATACCGAGATTATGTGGATAGTTATCAATCCCACGAGAAGCCAAAAATTAGGTGTTAGGTATGGGTCAGTAAACTCTAACCAGGAGGTAGTGGAGCTTATGATTTGTAGTGTCGTGAACGTCAATCCTAACCCCAAGGTCGTCAGGTATTCCTTTCTCATGTGGTGTACGTCTCTGACACCTCGATGGATGAAAAAGGCGAATATCAACAAGGCAAGCAGATACAATATCAGTAGTCCTATTAGTGGGTATGTTTGCCAGAAAATTGGACACCGACCATAGCTGGTGATCGGCGTTGTATCCACCTGTGTTAAAAAATGGATACTCATTGTGTAGATTAGCTGTATAAAAATCGTGCCAACAATAACTAAGGATAGAAAGCGGATTGTGAATAGGTTTCGATGTCGATAGTACCAATTACGATTAAGAAGTTTGTATGTATCGAAGCTGTCGAAGAGGTCGGTTCGTGATAGACGGACCAGGCTGTGAACATATTCGCCCCTTTTTCTTGTAGACTCCGTTTCCTTGGTTTTTGCGAACGCAAAATGAGTGTACGAGGCTGGACTAGAGGCCACAAGCAGTTCGGCCTTGTTTAGATGATACAGAAATGCCAGTCGCACGAACTTGCCAATGGTGCAGAGTAGGTATAAGCTAAGACTGGGATTAAGAATCCAGTGAATAAGGTTACATGAATAGTATGGGACGATTACTTCCCAGAGAAATATGAATGTGATGATGATGATTGCAGAAAGCGCACCAAGAGAAGTCAGGAATGTGGACCGGAATTGGATGCTGAGATTGCTTCTACTGCAGATAAATAGCAATGTAGTAGACAAAATGAAGCCATCAATCAATACAATCATCAAGTAGTTGAGCATATATGAGCGGCTCATATTTCCGATAGATGGTATAGGGCTGAGGGGCGAAGTTATGAAGGTGCGATATCTTTGTGTAGAGGCATCCACGAATTACGATTAATGTGTGCTGATAGAAACTCGTATCAGCAGATGAGGCTGGGAGCACCGGTGTGAACGGGTGTGAGGGGAAAGACCTAAATTCGCTGACCTTGGGTGTTACAGTTGAGCACTTCTCGTCCCAAGTGGCTCAGTATGTGCGGCAAGGGCTTTATTTATGACAACTCTAGTGGAAATCTATGGTGCATAGGAAATGCATTAGGCCGTGTTGATCCGATATGAGCCATTCACACATACAACAGAACCTGCCTAATTTCCTTTGTGTAGAGATCGGTTATGTTTGATGATAGTATCCTTAAAGAAACCAACACGTTAAATGAGTTGCAGTTACAAATCCCAGGCAGACTAAACAATAGGAAAATGAGAACAGAAGAAGCTTGGCTAACCACATTTTGACGCAAAATAATGTTGTGGCTTGAATAATCTCATGGTATTCGTTGCTGGAATCCTACATCTATAACAAACTGATAATGAGTATATCAAAAAGTCAGCATCTGTAGATGCATGTAGCATCGTGATTTTTGAGGCCTCGATCTTCGTTGAATAAAGCGTAGTTGCTTCTATGCAGCAGACGGGCAGTGATCATAACCTATACAAGATTCCAAGTATTTTCCCTTATTGCGCCAAAGTTTGAGTATTGCTGATGAGGACCTATTATTGTGCCAAGAAACTCTGAAACTCCCCAATTTTCGTTTCTTACTGCAGATAGCAGCATCAATTTTCCGAAAGTTGCATGCAAATCAACTTGGAATATGGTTGAGATAAGAGCATTTATTGAGGTTCAAAACACAATTATGACCTGTGAATGTTTTGCTGTGGCGCACTCAGTACAATGACTTGCCACTTGAGCCTTAATCCAGATATTAGGCAAACGCGATACTATTCGCAGATTGCAAATCTCTGTAAAATGCCTACAAGAACCTCAATGCACTTTTTTTAACGAACAAGAGTTGTGGTATCAGATAATTTCCAAGGACCCCGTTAATACTACCTCATTTAGCACGTTTCCCAAACAATGTTAACTGCTAGATTGATGGATGATAACTGATATGAGTCATCTCACTGTTGGAATGTTGGGCTCGCCAGGCCAATCGCGTTAGAATCCCGATCACGGTGAAGAATGGTGAAGGAATGGAGCCTAAACAGTATCATGGAATTAGCTTGCACACTTGGAACGTGGAAATACTCGTTAATTAGACATTACAACGAGCAATTTTTAGACTAGTGTCAACCAGATATTTTCATCCCAAACCATATCTATATATGTCCTCAATTTTGAAACCGCAAATGAACAGGCTCAAGCTGAAGATTAGGGAACCACATCGTCTAAATCCGTAGGAAGGTTTTCTACCTTTTCACGATTCCGCCAAAAACGTTGGGGTCATTCAGGTTTGTACTACCACGCTAACAAATATCCCACTAACGGTCAACGGCGCCAGTTTCCCATGGTGCTAATTGAAATATTGCCAATAATGGGAAGAGGGAATTTTCTGTTTGGGCTTGCTCTTATTTGATTGCTATTCTAGAGGGGTTTGGTCGACAGAATTGGATGGGTGGCTCAAATGGATTCAAACACATAATGGAGCTAATAACTATATGATGGCTTCTTTGGGTCATTACGTGGTGGGAATATCAAAATGAGCAGGCTCTATGTGAAAACCAACCAGATTATTAGCCGTCCAAAAAAGAGCATATATATTATTAGCTTTTAACCACGATTACTCAACATTACACATAAGTCCCCTTCGCAAAGCTGAAAAAAGAAAATCCTCCCAAACGGATGGCTATATAACAGGGTTTGACAATATGGAAGACGATCACTTTTCATAGATCAATTCCTCTCCTTGTATCCGCAAGCCTTCTATTGGTACTGGTGCTTTCACTGAGAATTTGAATGACAGACAAGGAGATCCCAGCGAAGCCTAGCGAAAGCCAAGAGATAAACAGCGCCATAGACTTGGCTATTTCTAAAGAGGAGATCTTCAACACAACCGAAACAATATGCAAGGAAAAGATCGAAAGCGATGCAGATAAACCGCCTGACGGGGGGTATGGCTGGCTTGTTGTTTTGGCATGCTTTCTAGTTCATTTTTGTATCTTGGGAACTTGCTTTACATGGGGGATTTTCCAACGCTATTATGTCGAATCCAAGATCTTCGGGGAAACTTCCAACGGCATCATATCTTTTGTGGGAACTATTGGTGTGTCCTGTCTTGATTTATGGGGGCTAGTGGCCGGCTCTATATGCGAGAAGCTCGGCTATAGGCGAACCATGCTTGTTGGTGTCGTTCTACTGTCTGCTTCATTCATTATCTCTTCGTTTTCAACCCAGGTGAGGCCGATTCGTTGGAAGCAAAAATACTTCGCATATTTCTAATGTATTTTTTTAGATTTGGCACCTGTTTTTGACCCAAGGGTTTATGTATAGTGTTGGTGGTGGTCTACTGTATTTCCCACCACTTGGTGCTGCTCCTCAGTGGTTTCACAAGCGAAGAGGTTTAGCTTTAGGCTTGGGGATTTCGGGGTCTGGCATTGGTGGTCTTGTCTACAATCCCCTAGCGCAATTTTTATTGGCCAAGGTTGGAATTAGATGGACGTTAAGGATTATAGCGATCATGAATTTGTTCATCGGTTTGATTGCTACCATCCTGACCAAACCCAGAATCCGTAGCTCTCCGGAAGATGTTACTCTGGCGGGATACTTTAAGGTGATCAAGGATCCTCGATTACTCTTACTCTCATCCATCGCCATGATCACTTTCTTTGGATTTTTCGTTCCATTCAATCTATTACCTAGTAAGCCCATTTGTGGTTTCTAAGCAGATATGAACGAATTCCTTAACTCTCCTTTCTTAGCTTACGCAGGTGACATTGGATTGACTCCAGACCAAGGTGCACTTATTACGGGAATTCTTAATGGATTCTCAGCTGTCGGAAGACTTGGGTTAGGTATAACATCGGACTATCTTGGGGCTATGAACACATTATTTTTATCACCTTTCGTTGGAGGATTAAGCATATTGCTGATCTGGAGTTTTGCCAAAAGCTTTGGTGTATTGATATTTTTCTCCGTCGTATACGGAATCATGGGTGGTGGTTTGATTAGCCTATTACCCATTGTGACAACCAGCATGTTTGGTCTCGATCAGACTGCTACAAGAATTGGGATTGTCTTTGGAATTTCCACTGTGGGTACTTTGCTTGGCACCCCGATTTCGGGTGCTATTTTAGACTCGACCAGCCCGAACATCTCCTACACTGGAGTAATTGGCTTTTCTGGAGGGATTTACCTTCTAGGGGCTGCTATGGTGCTCTATCTGAAGTTTAAGGTCCACAGAAATTTAACTGCGATTGCATAGACGAACTGTATTAGATACAGGAATTTCACAGCTATAAAATACATATGTGGGTGCATCTTGACGAGAGGGATTGGACTCCTGCAGCCTATACTTTACCTAGCAATTTATTCTGTATTCTAGAAGTCGAATAAAAGAACCAGCTATTTTCAGTAATCATAGATATCAATCCAAGCGTTTCTGAACGATTCAGCTTAATTGTGGTTTGCTTCTGTTTACATCTCTAAGCCGTTCATTCCTGCGAAATTTTCAAGACAATCTGAGCTTTGTGTATTACATTTCCTGATAGAGTATTTTCCGGTATTTAGCATAAATTGGTCTTAGATCCTCATGAGCTGTAGATCGTGATAATCTCTTACAAATCGGCTTGTAATATGGGATTGTGTGAATCTCATGGGCGACAGTGTAATCATCTTCGATAAAGCTCTGCTGTCACATTTTGCTCACCAGCCAATGACGGCGAATATAGCACCACATGTGACCGAAATTGATTGGGCATAAGTATGCTACGTGAATATGTGTATAACAACTTCGAAGATGGGGCCGCTAACTATTTGTGGTGTATAACAGCCTATATTCTGCCACCTCGAAGGAGTAGTATTTCAATAGACAGTCACCCCATTGTGGCCTCAAGTCGGTTGTGGCTTTTATGTAGGAAGTGCCAATAGATGATTTATTTCAATAACTACATATTCGCTTTGTAGCCATACAAGGTTGATTTCGAAGCAGATAAATTATCATGAGCGTGCCACCTAAATAAGCTTCTGAAACTGACTGTACAATACATAGAGGTAGAAGTTCAAAGCCCCTCAACAATAGCCTGAGGTGGTGCACCCTCGTAAACGATTTGATAGATTCTTGTGAATAGCGGGAACCTAGGACATCACATAGTTTTAGCAATAGATGCAGAGTCAACGAGCAACAGCTAGACTTACTCTTCAGTCATTTTCTTGGCTTTAAGGAATTCATGAACCTCTTGTGCAGCAAGTGTACCCTGTAGTTTTTGACCGTTGAGCATCTCACGTTCCAGTTGATCAAAGGGCTTTCCAGTCGCTACATGAGCTTCTGCAACCTTGCGATTTCTACCACCTGCGCAAGTGGTGATAAGATCTGCGACCCCACAGCTTTCATAGAACGTCTCTTCTCTGACACCAGACCAGAATGAGCAGGCAAAACGCTTCATTTCCATTAAGCCTATTCTCATAATAGCAGCCTTGGTGTTCTCGCCCAATCTGCAGTGACAGCATGAATAAGTTACATTCCTGGTGTTACTTTGTGAAAAACTCTTACCTTAGTCCATCAATAATACCAGCACCGATAGCAACAATGTTCTTCAATGCACCACAGATCTCCACTCCAGCAACATCATCAACAACAGTAACCCTAAAATATGGTGTGTTGAAGAGTTTAAAATAGGTTTCCCCATCATCTTTTTGGCGAGAACCAATGGTGGTTTCGCAAAAATGCTCCTCCGCAACCTCATTGGCAATGTTGGCACCGGATAAGACACTGACTTCAATATCTAAGACTTCCGAGATGATGTGTGAGAACAATCGTAGTCCGCTAGCAGAAGCATCGAGGCCCTACAATAACAATATGTGGGAGTTGTCTTGGCGGAGTGAATTCTTGAAAATCACCTTAATCAATGAGATAGCCTTGGCATCTGGTCTGATGTTCCCTAGTAAGCTTTTGCAAATTCCTTTCAAGAACTTGCGGTACAAGGTGTTATTAAAGATTGCTACGATCTAGTCTAGAATACTCTTACTTGATGAGGAACAACAAAAATGAGTATAGTAGCATCCTTCACACACTCGAGTAGTTCAGGCACAGCGACAACACTCTCGGGGAGTTTGATGCCTGGTAGATATCTTTTCAAAGTAGAAAGCGAGTTAAAGGTAGCCAACTATCTCTCGACAGTATGCGGTCGGATCAGTATTGGAGGACTTTCGCATAAAAAGGATACTTGACGTTTTCATGTTCAGTGTTGATGAGCTCGGTGAGTTTCCGGCCGTTAACTATCTCTTCGAAAACCCACATGCGGACCTCCTGGTCGAAATCAAAACTTTTGAGAACGTTACTACCGACGATTTTGGCGATAGCAGAACCCCTGGGGAAATTTAGGCATTATAAGTAAGAAGCAAAGTATGGCTGGGTTGTAGAGAAGATAGATACCAGTTTCCTGAACCGATTAAGGCAACCTTTTCTTTAGTCATATTGAGTAGGGTTGTGGTGGTTGAATCAATGCAAGAAGGGTACAACGGTAAAGGAAAGTAGGTAGTCTATTTATGTAAGGAAATTCAGTACCTATGACTGGTATCGATACGCTAGAATGTCGGTAATAGCAGAATACTAATTAGTTACAAACTATCCTGATCTGCCCTCCATCATCTAGGATAGGCAACCCATATACTTTACATTAATACTAAATTAATATTGTGCTAGGCTCGCGTTTTACGAATCAATTTCCTTTCTGGAAGGATCCTCCTACTGATCATGCAATAGATATTTGAAATCCCATGGAGTGATGAATCAGGCATATTCTTGGATAATGTCCACACTCCTTGATGCAGCTGTTATCTGGTTATGTAACAAGGCAACATGGAAGCGGAACCTGACAGCATGGTGATATGACAGTAAAATAGTGAAATTTCATTCTCGCATGAGTCCAGCTCCATTTTCACTAACACTCTAACCTAGGGAAGCCTTATCAGAGTAAGATGGGGTTGCCCCATAGTTAGAAAGTGTATGTGGGGGTTGCTGTCTACGTTGCACATATTGTACGGAGTCTAACAGAGAACTACTAGATACGAAATCACCAATTTTCTCACCAAAAGTGCATGGAGATGTTAATGCATTGCCTATCTGAAAGTAGCACATCTGGCAGTGAAATTGAGCATTCGGCGGAACCACTTTCCGAAATAGGAAAGAGGATACTTTAGAACTCGATATTCTTGAAATTGGTAGCACCGATGCTGAATGATAGAGCAGTGGCTTATATTCAGCAATACGAGTTCCCAGCGGTATTCAAGTTTGGAGAGAAACTAGTTGGGTTGACACAACACTGTCACTAATATGGTACGATTAGCAATGGTCTTTGTGATGGATGGACTTGCTGAAGCACCCTTTGAAGTCATATAATTACAATGAGCCTTAAACCATGTGCTTCGTTTGTAGGCAGACAGTCTACAGCTGTAGACTGCTGGAAGATCCGTTGAATCTAGCAGGAATATGCCAGTCCAATTCGAAAATGCATGCATACAAAAGCTACGATGAAGGTGATCCACACTAATCTAGTGTAAACTTTTGTGGCATCCTATTTCCACAGCATTGCAAAGTACCGATCGTGCCACCAGTCATTTTCACGATGTTCCCCTGAATGAGAATATCTAATTACGCCATGGGTCAGTCTGTTGGCTGTCCTACTAGAAAGTATGCGATTTCAGTATTCTTGAATGGGCCAATGTACTTGTCTCCAGGAAAAATGAGGAATCGAGTGTGGTCAAGTCAACGGCAAAAATCTGTGACATCGAGAAAAATCAAGCATTAGTTTATTAATAAAAGCTTCCTATCAAGTTCCCTGTACTACAGCACCAAGAATAACTATCGTCTATCGAGCGTAACATAAACTGTACTAACTCTCGGAACTTGACCGGCCGTTGGCTTTCCTGAGACACGCGCCTTGGTCTTGGTGCAATACACAGGAAAATCGCGATGAATAGTGGAAATATCTCTGGATCCACTAGATCTGCTTATAGCCTTACCGTGGCTTACTTACTTAAATGGTGGATGGCTTTCAAGAATCGCTACCTCGGCTCTAACTTCACGGAGTATCCCCCACGCCAGGCTTAGTAGATCTTCGCGCAGTAATGGAGCGTCCAGCAATAGCCCAATTTTAAATGTAGTGTGATGAGCTATCGGATAATCTGGGGAGTCCGGAGAAGAGCTAGATGCATTTTGTTTCACTCATTATCAATCCATATTCCTCGATCTTTCTCAGCAGGGATTTTCTATGGGCAACAGCAATGACCTGGCCAGCGAATCATGTTGGGAGATGGGTTGGCTTACTATGCAAATTGTCTGAATTCAATGAGAGTGGATGGACGGCTTTTGCATATGATTTAGACATGTGCTGCCGGATTCTTTCCTATTTAGCTAACATTCACCGAGCATACCGTATAAATCGCTGAAACATTGGCATTCATTGAGTGCTGCTTCCCATCACTTTTGTGTTTTGCACGATGTTTGGGACCATACTGTGAATGTTTCTACTGCTGGGCTAAAAGTCTTTGATATGATCGTGCTTTTTGGATACATCTTAGACATTGATGAACTCGAGTATTGAAATTTATTTTTATTATTATAAGCCAATCTATTATCGAGATAGCTGATCGCCCTCGAATATCCGGCTAATCAAATATATCTGCAACTAAATCTGTGACGTGGCGTGAATCTAATCTGAACCACCCATCCACACTCAACCCAACCATCCAAGCGCAGATCCAATGGAGTACTGGCTCACAAGGGCGGATCGAAAGCTTACGATGGGCCAAGTCCATTCCTACTGGCAAAGTCTAGACATCCTTTCTGGGGAGCAAGTTGATTAGCTGGAAATGCCGATTCATGCTGGTTGAGTAGTTCAAGCCCATATTAGGACAAGTAAGCAGTCAGCAATCTTTATTTGAGGCGGGTGATCTCAGACTCCCGAGCGCATAGCCAGCATCTATGTATATACATGAATCTTCCGGTAAAACTGAATTGAATGAAGACATGACCGAGGCTGCATTGGTTTATTGCATCTTAAACAAACTATGTCATTGCCATTACTAGATAATTCGAGGGAGCCTTTTTTCGCCGTATCCAGATGAGCGGAAACAAGCCCAAACTACAATATCAAACCAAGCAGCTACTGTCTTAACAGTGGGCGACCATTCAACGAATATCAGGATCAGCTGACATTTCGCACAGTCACTTTATATAAACGCAGGCCGCATTGCCAAGGCGTTATGGGTTGCCCGAATTTATTACCTTGGATTTCCACATTCGCGGATAGATACGAACATGTTCATTTTGTCATTCCTAAGTAGTTGCTGCACAGTTGAGAGAATCGAGCGCTGCTCCGATTCCCCGAAGACTGCTAGAAGCTCCTCCATTGTACCAATCCTCGATCACAAGTCCGGCCAATACGCAAGCCCAGATGATGCCCGGCCCTCTCTTTTCATCAAAATGCATCCAAGGACCACTGTATGCTTAGAGATGTCACAAACGAGTAATACTCTTGATTTCTCTAACGATCTAGAAAGCGTTCGAGCAAAGCTCCGAAAAGTCGACTTTGACGAGGCAATCGACTTCGGATTTACCAACGATCTAGGGAGTACGAGAGTGAAAACCATTCGGTTTACTCTGACCCCTAACAGCCTGCGCAACTAGATCATTTGGGCCAACCAATGTATATATACATGCTCTACGAGTGGCCGGCATCGCACTCTATCGTAAATATTCGGATCGTCCGTTTGCTTCAACTGATTGTATAGCTAAATTCGATGCGGGCCACCCTGACATATCTTCATTACACACCTTTCTGATTTCAACACATCGCATGGGCTCAATGCTCACCACATCTGGCTAATCCTGCCACTTAAATCCAGATGTCTGCTAGCGTAAAATGCCTTGATTTCCAGTTGCAACATTCGTATCCTTTGATGGAGGACGAAATAAACCTGTAGGATAAATATAGGTATAGAGCTTCGGGGTTTTACAGGATTTATTCAGCCTCGCTGAGGCATCAGGTACCTCGCAAGTAGTTAAGGTTAGTACGAATTTAACAAGCTGGGATATTTAGAAGGCGGGTTTCTGGCCAGGTTGGGACTTGGCCCAAGGGGGTTGATATAGTGTTACAGATGGATATGGCTTCGATGGAAAATATGCTTGTTTCTGAGGCTATACATATGCTAAAGAAAACAGTATTCACAAAAAAATAGGTAGATTGAGTATAGATACAGTTACAAAAAGGATTAACAGCATGTTGGGATTAGAAGCTCTAGGAGCATAACATTCCTAGATTCATAGAGGAGACCAATCTCCATTGACTAACGAGCAAGTGAGGGAGTCAGCGTAAACTTCACCGTAGCTATCTCCTCCTTCCGTTTGTTAGGTCGGATCAGCTGATCGAACGGGGTTTCCCGCAGTTTGTCTCTCATGGTTTCAAGGTTGTCTGAGTAGTCGACAACATATCCCTCCTCCTTCTCTTCTGGAATTGGTCGATTCGGGAGAAGCTCACTGAGCTTTCGACGGGTTGCTCGAGCCTTGACATTCCATTGGTCCCTGGTAGCCTCAAGGTCTGGTAAACTGAGTTTACGTGGCTTTCGCATGCGCGGCTTTCTCTCTTCCGCAAACAAACCAAGTCCCTCGGTTGGTTCAGCTGGGTAGCATTCGCCAAATACCGAGAAAAAGGACATTTCAGGAATACGAATAGAATGAGAGGATGGACGGCAATGAAGATGGATGCTGGCTGGTATTGATGTGTAATGAATCTTGTATTCATCCTGACCCGGCCCTGCTCTTTTATGATGTTCAAGCTGAGGAAGAAACAACTCGTCACAAACATCATCAAATTTGCAGAAACCACAACAAATTTTAGCTCAGACTTGCTTGGTGGGATTAAGGACGGGACGAATCAAAATTCCATGAAATAGTAATTCGTTTTGTTTTGAGAGAATGCCTGCGTTTAATACATGTGAAACTCGTCCAGGCCTTGGATGTGACAGATTAATCAGAAATGTTTTTCTATTGCCTCGTTGATTCATTCCTAGTCAATCTACCATAAAGATGAAACCTACAATATACACTAGCAAGGGTTAACTCTATATCCTGTATCGCGCGAATCGTTGAAGTCGGTTTTTGAATGGCTTCTCCGCTTTGAGGATGTCCGTATTGTTTTTTGCTCGGAGCCCTAAAACTGCTCTACATCCGGGGTGTGTGCATATGCATCAGTTTAAGAACTGATACATCCACTCATGCAGATATCATTGTAGATCATCATGTTCAGAAACCATTACCACCTGATGCTTAAGCAGAAATTGAACTACCGCTAACAATTGCAAGTGGACAGTAGTATGCCACACCTTGAGTATGAAGAAACAGGGTCAACAGCAATGATAGCACCAATATCCCCAATATTGCTCATTGCATCTTGTTTATAGAACGAGGCACCGCGTGTTCTCAATGGATAGAAGATTTCAACCCTGTGTCCCAAGGGGTATCTTTCTTCAGATATTGCGTAATTAGCGGTGCAAGAAGCCGAGCAAATGGGCCAACCTTAGTACTGAGATGCGCAAGTACGGAGGCCTCGAGTGTATGCCTCATCTTGATTATTTAGTGTAGGATACAGCTTGTGATTCTTTACGCGTTAGACGTCAGAGGATTTTACCAGTGCATTTGCTATCCGCAATCATGAACGTTTCCACACGCTTGTAGTTCAGCTTGTACGTACACCCATGTATTTGAGGTTGGAGGATGGTTTATTATAAATGTCGTGGCCGACGCATAATAGTCGAACCGAGGCCGTTGATGCAAATAATAAAGGATCAAGTTCTAACAAAAATAACAATAAATGTATAAAAAGCGAAACTGCCCATAACATGTACAACCACTAGATAAAATGCCATATGGCTGATGATAGGAGACTAGTGGACAACATGGGGTAAAACATACCAACTTGCTTTAGTTGTACGAAGTGGTAGGGTTCGCGTCCTTGAATCACAGTGCACTCAGTTCTTTCCCTTTGACTTGGTATTCCTCTGTCTCAGAGGGGTTTTTTTCGTGTTGTTCTTCAATACGGTTTCACGGACTGGCTCGACTGGAGTCTCTGCCTCATCAGAACTAGCTGTACTATGTTTATCTTCGTTGCTTGATTCGGTAACATTGTATTCCTCAGGCTCTGCTTCAGAGAACTCTAACTCTTCAATCTCGGATTCCGGAGATTCTTCTACGACATCTTCGCTAGAAGAAATGTCTTCGTTTTTGGATGGTTGTGATGGTCCATTCTTCAGTTTTGCGGGTTTTTCGGCAGGGGTAGGAGTCATGGTTCCAGCAGCTTCTTCCTGTTTGCTAATTTTGTTATCCTGCAACCTGGGTTTTGTAGGCTTGTTCATGGGTGTCTGGTTAGATTGGGGCTTGGGGCGAGGACGACGGCTAGGATTGAAGGCATTGCACTTAGGGCAATAGTATTCTACACGGAGTTAATGCTACTTGTCAGATTTTGCGGTAAACCGGCAAACTTAGCGTACTTACGTATATCATCAATTTCGTTAGGCAGAGCAAGACCGTTGTGTGCAAAGCAGTTCTTACAGATCAACGCATATTTGGTGTTTGGCCCTTCCTCACCAACAATAACATCGATGATTTTGTCATACCAATTGCTTTGCTGATTAGTCATACGGTTCTGCGGGATTTGTGGAGCTAAACAACAAATTTAGTATAGAATACATCAACTCAAGAAGGTGACTAGCACTAACGAGCAACGCCATTGGTGGGATTGTTTGGTGGAATGGTGGACACAGCGTTGACTAGAGGCATTTTAGAGGATTGAGAGGTGCCATCTTGAAGATTACGTGAGCTCAAAGCAGGATTCGGGGTGTTCACATCTTTGATGTCTTGGGCCTTGCCAACGACATGGCGCTGGCGCATGCCGGGATTGACGGGAGCTATTATTATGTTTCGTACATGTAAATACTGGATCCTAAGGGCTCTCTAAAGGTGAGTTGCTTACCTGAGTTGGGAGCGACGAGTTTTCCTTGGAGTCGAGCGGGAATGTTGGGTTGAATGGGGGTCTTTACGCCTTCGAGCTATAAGGTTGGCCGACTGAGTAAAAGTGATTGAGGTGTAAATGAAATTAAACATAATTACAGGCTTTCCAGATTTCGGTTTGTTTGGTGTATCATAACGATCGAGCAAGTTCTTTGTGGAATAATAGGCCGTTTTTTTCTTTAACTCTTCGACCTTGAAAGTGCTCTTTTAGTGTTTGTACAGGAAATGGACACTAGAAAAGCAACGTACCTTTTGTCTTTGTTTTGTCTTTAAATTTTCCAGATGGGTTTCTATATACATATGTTTAGAAAAGGCTCTGCCAGTCAACAATCAACCCGACTCTACCTTCATTAATACGCTTTCTGGTATACCAGAAGGAAACACCACGGGATACAAAATATATCCTAGGAAATAGGGCAGGGTTTCAGCGATGAAGAAAAAGCAAAAGCAAAGATGTTGAATGGCTTACACAGGTGGACTCACAAACGCAGGAATTAGCTTCCAAAACCATGTGTAGAATTCGTCTTCAGGATCCCGTAGGTAGACGAAGTAGGTGACCAGGTAGAGTCCATAGGCGAAAAGGGAATATATGAGGAAAATGAGAACAAACTTCCGCTCTCGAACTTTAATATCTGAAAGTCGGATTTCGACTTTCTGGATTTTATCTTCTAGTTCAGCAAGTATTTTTTCGTAGTCATTTTCGGTGCGCTATGTGACAAGGAATTAGCCCCGTTTGGATGGAAAACTCTCCCTCTCCAAGTCATTGCTTACCGATTTGAATAGGGAAAATAGAGCCCCCATCTTCGTTGTAGCTTATCCAGAGCTTAGAGAGTAGAAATAACAGAGGAAGAAAATAATAACAATAGCCAAGTATGTTGGAAAAAAATCATCCAATAATGATATTACCCGCTTACGGACCCATCCCAATATGGGGGAGGTAATGGAGGTCCAATATTTCGATAAATTGTACAATTGCCCAAACGAATTCGAATCAGACAGGTGTCACTAGGTACTTTTTCTGGCATAAATTGTTAATGAGGTGCAATGTATTTGGATCAATTAGTGGATGCATCGTTTCGATTCAGATTTTTGACCACTTTTTGTCACTTCTGCCTTCCATCACATGTCTACTGTATAGCTGGCGAATAGTACCTACTGGTAACACTCTACAAGGTGCTGGTTGTGTGTGATCCAATTCATATTTGTTGTTGAGGTCGTTAGCAAGACGGACCACGCATCCAAACATCCATCGTCGTGCTTGTCAATGCAACAATAAATAGTATCCACACCGATGATACGCTCGTGCTTCTTGCAAGTGAGCCTGGAATCTGCAGCCGGGGTGTCAACGAGGGTTCGATATTTTTGCAAGTTCCATTGCACAACCACCAGAAGTTTGCTCACTGCTATGAAGGCATATGATTGGAGATGAATCCTAGCCTCTCGTAAAATTGCATATGTAATACACAAGAGAAGCGCAGGGAGCTCTCATCCGAAGCCTTAGAGCCATATAGCTATTTGCTAGAGAACATACATGATGCATGGATACCAAACCTTTCGAATGTCACACATTAGGAACTCCAACCACTTGGGTATCCTAAGGCTCATGCATAACGAATCTACGATAGTATATGGGTGTGTAAGCTTGAAAGCTCTATACGTAGATATCAAACAGAACCGCCATGCCTGATTGTACACTAGTAGTAAGAATTGGCCCCGTTAAGAACGAGTGGAATTTATTTGTCACTAAACATGTAGTAGTGTCATCGCAATATGGATGATGCCTGGCCCGGAGTGAACTATAAGTTGTTCTCAAAAGAAAAATGCCTTATCTTCGCCCTGTAAAAAACCGCCTTTGTCATTGTTAGATGGAGAGTCCAACTTTTACGAATATATTGAAGTGTCAACCTTTTGCTTAGCCGGTTCCTAGAGATCTCCTCGGAATATTCGGCGCTTTTGAACTGGTCAATGGCCATTCGATTGTCTGACGCCTCATTGGCTTTGAAGTTTCTGCTACTGTTCTTGATATCAGATGTGATACGCTCCACTTTATTCTCATACTCTTCCTGTGCCTGGGCGGTGGCTTGCGAAGCCTCTCTAATCTCGATGATCTTCTCGTCAATCGAACGAAGGATATCGGATGACGTCGAAGACCTAAGCAAGTGAGTATGATGATCGCGCTAGTGAACCGCTTTTAACTGCTGCGAACGTACCATGCACTTAGAATCTGTAGCATCTGATCTAGTTGTCCAGGGCGTAAATCCCTTCCCATCGTGTACTCGATCTCTACTTGATTTTTCTTCTGATCTAACTTCGCTTTGATAAGCCCTTTATATATCGCATCGATGATTAGGTCCTCGAGTTCGCGAACATTGCTTATATCGAAATATTGCAGTAAATCGGCGTAATTCAGAACCTAGAAGGGGTTTACTGTCAGGGAAACCTCAAACGCAAAATAGCCCATTAAGGTAATAAAACTGTGTACATGTTTTTCTCCGGCCAACGAAACGATCGACAGTAATTTCAACTTCTTCAGCTGAGGTTCCGTAAGCTCCGGTAGATTTGAGGCATGTTCTGGGAGTGACAACGTTAAAATGAAGCCTATTCAATGGCTATACATTACTGTTTGCGGTACCTTTATAATCCTTGTAAGTTCCGTATGAAAATAACTCTAACAAGGAAAAAAACTGGGCAGTTTCTGGCTGTTGCGAGAGCTACAAGATGCGAAACAATAAGTCCTTTGAAAGGTGAATACGATGCTTAAAGTTTCAAGTTCTATACTTACAGCTGATACGTTGGGCATTCGGAGAACCTCGGAAAACACATAAATGTTTGGTGCAGCGAGAACCTCTTTAATCAGCTGTACGCAAGCAGCTCCTTTTGCAGATTTAGCTAGCAAAAGGTATGATTCAAGTTCTTGAGAACTGGAGGATTTAAAGCTGACTTCTGACATATATATGTAGGTGAAGTGGTGGAGGTTTTAAGCCAACAATACGGAGGAGTGACTTGTCCCTCATATATTGAGTAGATGACGTTACTTAAACAACCAAAATTTAATCAAGGTTGTTGAATAGATCGACCAAGTAGAGCATAACCAATGAATCACCCTATGCCTACACATATACACTAAAAGGTTGCATAACTTACATTACTTCTCGATCGATCAATTTTATTATTTAATGAAGAGGGAGTTTTTGAGGAAGAATACCTTCCACCTTTTCACGCGGCAGCATCGAGCCATGTTAGGAGGATTGAATACTCCCTTTTCGCCACGGCGAAGAAAATCACTCTTCATCATTCTATGTGTTTGTATTGCTTTTATTTTCTGGCCTACAGGCAAAACTCCCAGCCTTGAATCAGACATGAATGATGAGTCCTATGCAGAATATGAGTTTAAACTGGTTGAAATATGCAAGTTTGATGGTCTCTGCGTCAATTGGGGACCAGGCACTTATGATGTTGACCAAATGAAAGAGGCTCAGATCTATCAGCAGATGGCTCGCATCAGCGTCCCCTTAGGGCTATCCGCCACTCTTCAGGGGAAAACCTTTTATCAAGGCGAGCATACGTGTGAAAACGAAGAAGTTTGCAGCACTGCAGATTCTATTGTCATAAAAGGTATCTCAGTTCGTCTCCCCATCGACCATATCGAATGCTCAGTTTTGTTTTGTGTAATGTAGGGAATTTGTTGGAGGTTGCGAGCTACTTTGAAAACCAGCTTCAGGGTGAGTTGTTTCTGTACCTTTCAAACACGGTTTAACAAGCTAAAATTGGGTCAAAGGGAATACGCATGAGGAGGAGGAAATAGTTTTTGTTCAGCCGCCAAACATCCAATTTTCGGAAGATACCATCTCTCTGGTTGCTCAATTTTCCGTTAATCGACTGGCCAGGTTCGAAGGTGTCATTAAATCGTGGCCTGGCCCTATATCGGCAGTGATGTAAGGATTCTCTACATATTTTTCTAAGCCATATTTAATGGAGTGCGTGAAATAACCAAGTAGCATTTCCAAATCTACATTAGCTACCTCACAGAGGCAAGTGAGATACCAATACTTCACAACTACTTCCAAGCTCTTGAGGATCCAAATCTTTACGATCGAGTGACTCTGACCCTTGTGAAGCCCAGATATGATCAACTTGAGAGATACCAATATCCTATCAATCGTCTTCGAAACCTCGGCATTAAAGCCGCACATACCACGTATATATACGTTATGGATGTGGACTTCATCCCTAGCCCTCAACTATACCAATATGCACGTGATCATCTTGTAGACATGATCTCGAAATCCACCCAACCGATCGCCTTTGTCGTCCCTTGTGTGGCCATTCAAGAGAATTACTCTGGAGTATTTCCAGCCACGGTAGCTGATCTTCAAAAGCTCTTCACTAATGGAGATGCGTATATTACCGATCCTCGTGCCGGACATGGCCCTACGCAATATGGGCTTCTCTTGACTCCCAGTATTTTCCGATCAAAGCCCTACTATGAAGTATGTTTTGAGTCACAGTGGGAGCCGTATTACATTGTCTCTAAAAAAGGCCTACATCCACTGTACGACGAACGATTCAAGAACCAAGGCGGTGATAAGCAACAGCATGCGTTACATCTAAACGCTCTGGGGTATCGCTTTCTGGTACTGAAAGATCACTTTATGTACCACTTAGATCACGCCAAATTCTCCTGGCCTGGAGGTGGCTTTCGTAGTAAACAAAACACTGCTACATTCAACTTCTTCGGTGACTATCTCCCCGAGATGAGGCGTCGCTTCGGATCCACCTTCAAGTGGCCTCGAGGCTGTCAGAATCCGTTTGTTCTAGAACAGAAACGGAGTCTTCTTGGTGCAGCGATGCATTGATCAAGATACCACGTATCTCTGTAAAATATCATGATAGGCGTTGGAAATAATCCTGTTTCTATATAATATTTAATTTTGTGTAATCTTGTTTTCGTAACTACATGGATCCTGAATATGCTTACGCTCTTTTTCAGCTCTCCAGCTCTTGGATAATTCCCACTACTAACCCGAGTTGACATTTACCAATCATCAGCAGCTATCTGGCGGAGTGTGGGAATATGGCTGCGATTGGCTTATGAGACTGATATTCGAGGCCTTGATCAATAAAGCAATATTTACATCTTTCCAGCTCCTGTGTCAGCCTTCAGATAAAGATGCAGGATCACAAGTGTCAAAAAGGTACACATTTTCAAGGTCCATACGAGCGCAAATAATTAGAGGTCACAAATACGCTGTCTTTGAATTTGATGGCTGACCAATTCATCAGTTTCGTCAATGGCATGAGGAGGAAACAAGCAATGATCTAGAGTGTTGTTGTACATGGGCATGCGCGTGCGCATGAACTAAAAGGAAACAATTGGCTGATGTCAGATGGCTGAAAGCTTGTGAAGTCTTCTGGGATATTTGGTACCTCTATCAGTTATCCATCTGGTAATTGGTGCTCAGAAAGCTGGAGAAATGTTGGTCGATGTTCGTCATCTGGAACGTTGCTGGACTAACGAATCCATGCTTGAATCACCTCCTTTATGCTAGCTGGTATCCCACCAATCTTGGCAATACATGCTACGCCCAGTCCACTACTAACTCTGGATAGTTCGTTGAACACAACAATCGATGCCCCAAGCATAAATGTAGCTCTTCTTACGTGCATACGTATTCCATTAATACAGCACAAAGACGTGGACTTCAGCGTGGAAAAGCTTTTGTGGCACCAACCCCTCATGTGCATTGTTTATTGCAACGCACTCGAGCCAACCAACCAACAGAAACTGATGAATAGGATCCAAAACTGCCATGCCTAATAGAAATTTCTTCGCACTATGTAGGAGCGTTGCTATTAACAAATACATAAGGCTGGTCTCCGAAGTTACATAGACTGAAAAGTAGTATAATATAGGAGACAATGCATAAAGCCTATGAATTTTCTACTCGGGATAATTACCGGCTGTTGTGTCGGATCATTCCATGTTGGGGAAAGTTGAGCCCGAATCTAGTAGCAGGATTCGAGGCTGCTCTCTATTGGAGTATTAAAACCGATAAGACTTGGTAATCAACTGATAGAGAGGCGATACGTTTAACAACCTGTATCTGAGGTGCGTGTACCATTGAACGACCATACACCATCGGATGTTGAACGTATCCAGGCCCAATTCGAAAATTATACTCTATATTAGATTATCAGTGAGATGTGCGGTATGGTATACAGAATTAAGGTTTATACCGTTAAAATATCCATTACGTCCCCGGTCCTGTGAAGTGCATATACAATGCATAATGAGCGAAGATGTTGAGTGATTTCCTGAATTGATTGCTTACGTGGTATTGGGGCATGTATGGCCGTCCTCTACCTGGGAAATGGGCAGTATCCCGAACAGAGTGGCTTATTCGAAAGCCGTCACGATAGTGGCTATTAGTGCTATTATAATGATTGAAAGGGGCATGCACAGGGCTACGTTTTCTCTTGTGAGCGGAATTACTTTCCTGCGTTTGACAAGTATCTGGGAATCTCCTATCGATATTATCTAGGTGTTTGTTAGTACGCACAAAGCTTTGACGTGGCGTATGGGGGTATCATTACCGCAGAGATGGGTGCTTGTCAGTTGGTGAGCTTTGATACCTAGATTAACTGATTTGCTAGAAAGCTACCGTTAGTAGGGATGCACTGCAGGCAAATGTGGCTTGTATTCATTGAAGCTAGATAGTGGCATGCTAATTCAAATAAGTAACTAGAAACATACTCTTGGGACTCTCGAATAACTTCTTTTCTGCCTATATGGTTACGATCTGATATCATTCTTTTAAATCTAAGAAAAAGTGTGTGTTTGTCCTCATTTAGTTTCTCTATCTTCTTAACTATTGTATCTTCCTCATCCTGAAGTTCCTTTACACCAAGTTTATGTATTCCATGTGAAGACCGACGGAGATTCAGTTCTAGTATTCTTGGATTTCTTTTGATACCGGGAGTGTCTGCATTTCCATTCGAAAAGGACGGTGTTGTAGGCGTTTTCAGGATGTTCTCTGACGCTTCAGTGGCGATTGAGGGTTCGTTGGAGATTACCTCTTGAAAGGTATGTGCATGGCTAGTGAAGCCGGCTCGATGTTTAGAAGAATGGGTTGTTTCATTCTGAAGTGGGTCAAAACTACCTGCTACTTCATCGACCGTCCCTTGGGTTTCCTTCTCTAAATTAGGAAAAGCCACTTCGACGCGATTCAAGCGGCGTGAAATTGCCTTTCTTAAAGCTTTCATTTTTTTTGGCTCACATGAGGGATTGCTATGTTGAACCAAAACCACCATATTCTGAACGAAAAGCGAATATCACTGTAACTTCTTTAAAATTCAAGTAGCTAACCAAAAGTTGGATCGTAGGGAACGCGATACAAGAGTTCGTCTTGCTCGTTCATTTTAACACTGTCAAATCGATGTCATGTATGAGTCAGTGGTTGATCTAGCTCTTAATTCCCGGATATTTTCGGAGGCAGTCAGAGAAGGATGTACAATGGTATTGGCGAAGTATGTGCAACAGTGAGGCAGAACTGAATTCGATATCAGAACACAGGCCAAAACCCATTCTCATGAGATCAGAGTATGAGGCTGATCCATCCATTTTTATTTCCTAGATTAGCTTTCCTTTGTTAATTATAGCTAGAGGCTAGGCTTATCCTCGCTCTAAGCATAGGTCTGGGCTAATACAAAGAATTAAATGTTTGCGAACAACATAGTAAACGGATCATCAGTATTTCCACTATTTTCTCTAGGATCAGATTCAGGTGGTAAGCGCAAAGATCTCATCAGCCACCGTGCTGCTGCAGAGTTTTGAATGAATACGTCGTTACGAAACACAACTGGATTTCCTTTCATATTTCTGATGGCCTGCTTTTACTTGACTGTTGAAACGTGGTGCAGTGCCATGATCACATCAACGATTATCCTCATGGCTGAATGAATGGGAATAATGCACGTAAAGAAAGGTTACCCAGGTTTATCCAGCAGTGCCACTGGCTGAGGATTCTAAACTAAACCTGTTTAGATTAAAGTCCCCTTTCAGTCAAAAGAGCTTTATGCTTCATGCATGTGACAGTCACTAGATAAATCGAGTAATTTAAATATGCTGATTGTCGAGACCCAGTAATATTCGACCATTGGTCAGACGACATACTTCTGTGAGTTACCTAATTAGTAAATCATCACCAACCATTGGATTCTCTTGGCTCGGTTTCGAATCATCAGTGTTCTAATATAAATGAATTGGACTGTTAGGTAATAGTTGGCTTGTGATGATGATTGTGTAGCATTCATTTGTGAGCATCCATTCTGATAAGAAGCTAGCGTGCGTTCATCATCTGGTTCATTTGCTCTACCAATAAATAACTGCGCTTGGTACAAAGTGAACGGTTTTTGAATCTTGATCCTCTCCACTTGCTTTTTATTCGATCATGTTGAAAGAAAGCTTATGCACTACTCAGATATCCATATATCAGAGAAAGTGTGAATGCCCGAAGGAGGAAGCCGTGGCTGTAATTCAACGGTGGTGGAGAGGTCGGCCATTTGCTTCGCTGATTAGGGATTATTGCCACTTCAAGATTTCCTTGCACAGATTGCAGCGACTGCCTGTTGATAGTGTCTTGGAACTCATCCAGTCGAAACCCCTTGTCTTTGTCACATCTAAGCTTCTTCACCGAATTCGACGAAAAAACCCCACAGAAAATTCACTCAACCGCTATAGAAATACAGCCAAGTACTTCTTGACCGCCTACTTATTGGTGGCTCATTCTCGCCAGGTTCTTACTGCACAAACTAAACAAGAGGAGGTAGATATTACTTGTCAATTAAAGTGCATCTGCTCAGCTATTTATTACGCCTTATATAATCTAGGAGTTAGTTCTTGCAGGACTAACTATGATCCGAAGTTTCGAAATATGGTCGAGGAAATATTTTAATCCCGAGGGATTTCTCTCGTTGAAAATATTTATTGAAAATCTTGAAATATATTACCAGGTTTTTGATTCTTGGCAAAGGAATGACAGTAAGAGTTCAGTAACTTGGTTTACTCATTGTCTAGAGCAAGATCAATGCTGGATGCCTGCAAAAGAACACCCAGTTGCAGTGACTTATCACCAACGACCATTTCATGATAGCCGAAGGCAGCTGAAGAAGCGGCCATTGGAGTTTGGCGAACATAAATCATTCCAAAAGCGTCATAAAACCCATGATGCTACAGCATGTGGGGATGTGGATATGGCTGAACCGCACACCTTGATTAAGCCTCGAGCTGGAAATGAGTTTGTTTTGGAAAGCGACTTTATGAAACTACAAGTTATGCGTATCGACAGACAAATAAGCAACATCCTTGTTGGTCTGACGAATGAAGAGATGCTAACGAATGAGCAACTTGCACACGAAATTTTGCTTAATCCGGATTTTGAGCTGACGATGTCAAAGGGCACCAACCTTGAGGAGCGAGTTCGAGAAGTCGCAATCCAAGATTTTTTTGAGACCATTCGTGAAGAATTCAACCAAGGGAAATATGAGTTTTGGTTTCCACAGCTGGTGGCTGATATAAAGAATGTAAGTTGGAGCTTTATTATGAAGGTCAAGTGCACGTTGCTCACATTCTTATCTTAGTGGCTTTTGGAGTTGGTTTCTAGATGGAGCCCAATGTATGAATTACTCACTGATGTAATCGACATCGAGCTTATATCACAACAACTCAAATCTGGTACCTACGACATCCCGAAGCTGATGAAGTTTATCACGGAAAGTATGTTGGACATTTGCGCTCCAGTACGTGACCAGGCAATTCGAAATATTCAGAAGATGACCGACTTGGCATCTGTATTCCAGTGCCTGGTAGAGATATTGCAGGATATGAAGTTGGATTTAGCCAATTATCAAGTGAACATGTTGCATCCGTTAATCCAGGAATACGGTATTGCGTACGAAAAAGAAAAGTTCAACTTGGCTCTGAGCAACAGGACGATAACCTTAGAACGCACCACCAAGTGGCTGTGCGAATGTGCATATGACTTGAGGTCGCCGACGCATGGGGGCCAAGTCTCCAATATCCGTTTCGACATTGTTTACTACAAAGCAATTCTCTCCACAATCTTCAGTATGACCGTCATCCACCACGAAAACTGCCCTGAGACGTTGACGTTGGATGTTGAACGACTTTATGAGTACCAGAACGAATCACAAGCAATCACTATTGTAGCGGCTCTGTTGATGCTAAGCAAAAATATCGTGCCAGAGTTTAGGAAAAATCCAGTTGAGGTCGAAAAACTGAGAGATCGTCTATTTGTGCTGTTAAAGGATCCAGGGACGATACTGGAAAATTTGACAGTTCAGTTGATTGATTCACTCTCTCAAGTCTCTTCTTCGAAAAACCTTACTCGCGAGAACCAAGAACTCATCCGTAGTATGGTTGATAAAACGCTTTCTTCAAAAGATCCTGTGTATATGTTGCTCTCCCGCCGTATATCCAAGATACTTCTGCAGCATTTGTCCACCGGACACTTCCCGCTATCCGGAGAACTTGTTGGCCATGGCATTGAGGACGTTTCTTCGCAGCTCCAAGTGCTCAGCCGCAAGTTAGTGATACTTGCGAACCACAATCGAGAAGTGTACGCAGCTCATTACAATAAGATCATACATGAATGTATACGAGAAGGCCATTGAATTTTTGGTGATCGGAACCACTACTATCATCAGGTATTTCAATCTCATTTATATTGCAACACCTTTCCTGTATTGATATGTAAATCACTATGTTCTCGCAGCTGACAATGCCGTGTTGACCTGTAATTAAAATGCATTATAAAGTATAAAAGCATCGCATCATTCCAGCATACATTCACCTCCATCAGTTGGACCGTTGCTACTGGGTCGAATAGGGACTTTCCGGTTGAAATTCATTTTAATAAGTCCTATATGTAGGATAGGGCAAGTCTTAACAGATATAGGGTATGTTGCAAGATGCATATTAAATGGGTCAAATTGGTTCAGTGGTAACGAGGAGGTGAATCTTGGAAACCACAATGGTTGATGATGATATTAGAGATAACTTTGCTATCATATGGTAATGGTTTGAAATAAGTCATTGCGTCGTCGCGTCAGTTATGTGAGGTTCACTGTTTAGTTGAACAGCATCTCATCCAACCTTGAAATGACCTAGGATTAAAGAAAATCAATATCAGTTGTAGATAGCACCGACTTGCCACAGGCAGTAACGAACCTGATGGATATCTGGTCTTTGCTTAACATCCAGCACCAGCATATACCGAATTAGCTCACGGAAATGCTCGGAATATCTAGCAGATTCTGTTATCCTCTAATCCTCAATCACCACAAACCATGAATACATACAAGTCATCGCTAGGAAAGTTGAACTTGCAGTTCTGCACAGCAAGGGCGATATTCCCACCTTGTTCATTTTGGTTTGCCTCGAAAGGAGACTGTCCATAGGCGATGGCGTAAAGTAAGCATCCTAAAGACTAATGGGAGAATAAACAACGGTGTCCAATAAAAAAGGAGCCCATGTAAACCAGCATACCCAAATATCCACTTTCTCATTCAATACACTGCCTGTCTTTACATCGAAGAGCTCGGGAGCTCTATAAGCCATAGTCGAGAACTCCGCTGCCCTGTCCTGTACACAATATGGCGGTTAGATAGTCGGTACCATGCACCTACAGCGCTTGAAGCTTACTTGTTCCAACAATGCTTGTTGGCGGGTCTTGATTACAATCTTTGCTCGAACTACGCTACCGAAATCCATCAAAATCGGAGTGGCGTCATCCCCAAGAATAACATTACTGGAAAAGAAAGGGCTGTAAGCATAAATGTAGACCAAGACCAGTAAGTGATGTCTTTCACCTTGGTTTGATATCACGGTGAGCATAGGGTACTCTGTTTCCTCCGGCATCTAGTCCAGCAAAGTCTGCAGGATTCTCAGCTACGACTGGGATATTCGGTAGCTCAAAGGTATGCAGCTCTCGAACTGCCAAACAAACCCCATGGAACATTTTCAAGATTTTCTTTTCCGGAAGTTGAAGATGGTTCATGACATTTGCAGAGATAATGTCCTGAAGGGTTCCGTTCTTTCAAACTATCAGCTTTCCATTCCGAGTTTCGTGAAGCAAACGTAAACTAACAATACCTTGTAGTAAGGAAGAAATATGTAGACCGTCTTATCTCCATTTTTCTCTTGAAACACGCAATTATCCTAGAAATGGTCGAGTCGATTGAGTACTTGAGGAAAGACAAACCCACTGCTTATTTTCTGTATACCATGACCCGGATGATATTGGGGTGGGAGAAAAGTTTGTACAATTCAGCCTCGCGCATGGCATCCTTGAAGGAATCGGTCCCCAAAGGACAATGGATCTTCTTCAAAGCGAACTGACGGCCGGTAGCAGAGTCCTTTACCAAATATACTACACTGAACCCCCTGGGAAGCGAAAAAAGGAGGGCACACAGCTAGTTAAATATTGTCAGGGTATTTGAGTTGAGAAGTCTTTTTTGCTCACCCTTCACCAAGTAGCTTCAGAATCTTGAAGCTTCTCCCGTTGATATTAAGCACAGGCAAGGGAATACAGTTTGACATGCTCATGTAAACCAGGTTTTTGAACCCAGATGCTGCTTTCGACAAGGCCATCTTGGTTGGATTAAATTTGGCAAGAAAGTTCCCTTGGTATCCGGTTTAATAGTAACGTTCTATAGATGGTAAAGCCCAAAAATGAATTCTCGTAATCGAAGAGCAGGAGTTAAGCCGACCACAATATCCTGTAGACTTGATATTGAGAGCGAAGCGAAAGGAACTTGGCAAAATATCCATGGGTTTTGTAACTTGATAAGGAAATGGAATGATTTGGTTTGTGGAGGAAGGCAATCTGTTGGATCAATTGGTGTGGTAATTGCGTAAAACTTGCTCTCCTGGATGGGTGGGATAGGTATCTCCCATAATCTTGCAGAGGATTTAGTCGCTACTGCAATGCTGGTAACTAGCGATGGATTGGTCCAACGAGTTCTACATTCTATAAACTTATATAGCTTGTGTAACGTTTGATACTTATAACCGTGGCCAACCTAATACAGTTATGTGTACATGAATATATCCAGTTTTGAACTGTTCCTGTTGAAATCTGAACTTGTAGCATGCACCCTCCACTCAGATATCATGCAGCCTGAGGGCTGCTCTCTGCTTGTATTTAAACCGCCGGCTTTTGTTGATGGCAGAAACACTATGTGGCTTATACTGATGAAGTCATTAATATGCAGTATAGCTTTTGGGATCCTGTACATTAACTCCTTTAAGTACATCATACTGAAGCTCATGACATATATGACAAGCATGCCAATACATGAATATTGGAGGAAAAAGTCAAGAATATTTGTGCATTTGCCATAGAGATTGGTAGGAGGAATACTCAGCAAATCTTGGCTGACACATGAATGACAATATCATGATAGGAATCTCTCAGAACACAAGTTATCACCCTAAATTTTGCTAAATTACTGGAATCAGTCAACATCAGCTTCATGTTTAATATAGCATTCTATACAGTACATACAGGTAACCAGGTCCAACAAGTACAATGTAAACCTTGTTACAAGATTATTGGCAGTATTGACAGTGATTAGTAGAACCAGTAGAGTTGCATGATATTCACCTGTTGTTTCATAGAGTTGGAAGTAAAGTACCTATACTTTTAGGGGAGCTATCTAATCTTGATGATGTTGTATGAGTCTTGGAGATATTAGAAGTGATTGGGAGAACAAGTAGATTATGTGGTTTTCACTTGATGATTTATTGAATGTAAAAGTAATATCATACTTTTACATGATCTTGGCATAACAAACATGTAGAATAAGCTTAGGAAGGTCTCAAGAACATGTGTGCATAGTTTGGGGCTGTTTGAACAACTTTGAGAATTTTCATGTTCTGGGTACATGGTATTTTAGTGAAAATATTCTAAGTAAATCCCAACAAGGATTTTGGTCAGTATTTTCTAGGATTTGGAGGTAATGATCTAATTGACTAGGTTAGGTGGTTATTTAGGTGAAATTACAAATTTTTACAACACTTCAACTCTACTAAATGTTCACACTGACTAGTCCTAGTTTTGACCTAAGATATTCAAACTTGTCTCTAGCTAATGGTTTGGTAAATATGCCTGCAATCATTTCATCTGTAAGATGGTAAGCTAATTGTTGCTTTCTTGAATTCAATGAAGTTGCTCCTTGACAATAAAGAAAGGTGTATCCTGTGGTGGATCTTTTGACATCCAAATTTTGTCCCCAATCAGCATCAGAGTATCCTACAAGATCCTGTTCTGAATCCTTATAAGTGTATCTTAAGTAGATATCAGCTGTTCCTTTTAGACATCTAAAAATCCACTTTACTGCTGCAATATGATCAGATCCATAGTTCTGATTATGCTAGCTGACAACTCCTACAAAATATGAGATATCTGGACATGTTCCAAGCATGATTACATCAGACTGCTGACCATAGATGGATAAGGAAAGTCAGGGCTTTCAGATGGCACCAAGCTCTCTTGATCTGGCTGAGTTTTGTCCAAGTCAAGGTTTGTCTCCATTGGTGTAGCTGCTGGTTTACAGTTGTTGTAAGAGTCTTGGAGATATTGGAAGTGATTTGGAGGACAAGCAGATTATGGGGTTTTCACTTAATGCCAAGACCATGTAAAAGTATCAATACTACTTTTACATTCAATAAATCATTAAGTGAAAACCACATTGTCTACTTGTTCTCCCAATCACTTCCAATATCTCCAAGACTCTTACAACAAGTTATGAGCCCCAAGCTGTCACTCTCTGCAATGTCCACTACTGCTACTACTGGAATTTTTCCCTCTGCTGAAAAGTTGGATGGATCTAACTAG
Organism: Basidiobolus meristosporus CBS 931.73; assembly: GCA_002104905.1. NCBI lineage: Eukaryota > Fungi > Basidiobolomycota > Basidiobolomycetes > Basidiobolales > Basidiobolaceae > Basidiobolus > Basidiobolus meristosporus. The sequence goes on along the minus strand of MCFE01000011.1, from coordinate 120,024 downwards.
CAAGCATGGAAGGTGAAGATGAAGATACTGCTAAAAGAAAGAGGCCTTTGGGTTGTTGTCATGGTAGAAGAATGCCCTCCTAAAAACATGGGAGAGGAAGCTTTAAAGTACCAGAAGAAAGAACAAAGTGCCTTTAACTGCATTTGCCTTAATGTCAAGGACAAATTGCTAATTCAATGCTCAGGAGCAAAAACAACAAAGAATGCTGGGAAGGCATTAGAAGACACCTACCAGTCATGCTCAGCTGCTAAGAAAATGTATCCAAGACAAAAATTCTTTACTACAAAGATGCAGCCAGGAGAAGAAATGAAAAATCTAATTAACAGAATTACCCTGCTGGTAGATGAAATGAAATCTGTGGGTGTACCAACTACTGATGTGGATGTGATAGTTACCATCCTGAATAGCCTGACAGACAGGCTTCAGGGCCTTGTATCAGCCCTAGAGTCCAGAACTGAAGATTTGACCTTAAATTACATACATGGAAAGCTCTTGGATGAAGAACTAAGAAAATAAGCACCAATAAGAAGGAAGAAGACAATGCTTTAATAAGCAATATTAACCAACAAAGAAGGTACCCAAGACCCTACAAAGGCAACAGCAACCTGTTTTGCAACTACTGCAAAAGGAGAGGACACACATCAGACAGGCATCTCAAAAAGAAAGATACTAAGCAAAAGAAGCCTGAATATGGAAATGCTGCAACAACTGAAGATAGACTATCAATATCTGCACTAAGTATGACCACAAACAAGGATTCTCAGACATGGTACACTGACCCTGGAGCGTCTCAACACTTTAAACACCAAAAAGAACTTTTTACCCAATATCAAGAAATTCCAATTAAGAAGGTTTTCATGGGTGACAATAGAACACTTGATGCAGTGGGAGAAGGAACTATCCAGGTAAACCTTAGAAGCAGTGAAGGAAGCCATACACTGACTTTTAAAGAAGTACTCTATGTACCAGAAATAGCCAAGACCCTACTCTTTGTAACCAAGGCCACAGCAGAAGGACTCTGTTTCAGCTTTGACAATTCTGGATGCAAGATTACTGATCAAAATGGTGCACATATTGCTTTGGGTATCAGAGATCAGAATCTATACAAGTTGACTTATATTCCATCATATTTGGAAGCCTATATAAATAGCTTGAATGGAGAAACACCAATGCTTTGGCACTGAAAATTTGGACACATCAATTTTGATTATTTGTGCACAATGATCAAAGATATGCTAACTTCTGGAGTAAAACTTGATCCCCCAGCTAATTTGGAGCACTGTGAAGCCTGCATATATGGGAAACAAGCCAGACAACCATTTCAGAGCTCTGGGTTAATCAAAACTAAGAAAAAATGAGATCTAATTTGCTCAGATATGGGTGGATCTATGCAAATTTGATCCTTAGGCAGGATGAAGTTTTTAATCACTTTTATTGATGATTATACAAGATACACATGGGTCTACTTCATGGAGAAAAAGGAACAAGCTCTGTCTAAGCTCAGGGAGTACAAAGCCATGGTGGGCAGAGAAACTGGTGAAAAAATCAAGAAAATACACTCCAACAATGGTGGAGATTATACCTCAAAACTCTTCATCCACTTCTGCAAGATTTGTGGGATAACGCAAGAGACTATTGTACCAAACTCCCCACAGCAAAATGGAGTAGCAGAATGTGCCAACAGATCAACAATTGACATGGCAAGATCTATGATCCATGATCAAAAATTATCCTAAGATTTTTGGGCAGAATCAGTTGCTACAGCTGTATACCTTCAAAATAGGAGTTATAACAGAATATCTACTCCATTCAAAGCATGGTGTGGATACAGAACAAGTGCAGAATGTCTAAGAATGTTTGGGTGTACAGCATATACCAAGAAACTGCCTGGAAATCAGTCAAATATGAGCCAAAAAGTGTAAAGTGCATATTTTTGGGTTACTGCAATGAGAGTAAAGCATACAGACTCTACAATACCAAAGCAAAGAAGCTAATCAAGTCCAGGGATATGTTGTTTGATGAAAATTCAAAATTTTCACACAAAATGACATCAGATGATGACAAAAATCTGATCTCAAGTCCACCAATTGTCAGGATTGATTAAGAGCAAAACAATGAAAATTTTTTCACTCCAGAGGACTCTACAACCATAGTTCAGCTGGAAACAGTGCACAGGAATATCCCAAAAGTGCTCATTCCAGTATCAAATGCCTGGAGATCCAATTGGACAAGAAATAGCCCAAATTGCTATATCAATGAGGGTACAAACTTAGCCTATGCCTATTCAGACCATATTCATGAGCCCCAGACTGTAAAAGAGGCCCTAAATAGCCCTCAGACAAACTTTTGGGGATCTGCAATGACTGAGGAATATCAGGCCCTGATGGAAAATCAAACTTGGCACTTTGTCAAATTACCAAACAACCAAAAATCAATTTGATGCAGAAGGGTCTTCAAGACAAATACAAGGCTGATGGTACAATTGAAAGGTACAAAGCATGACTTCTGGCCAAAGGATACTCTCAAACAAAAGGACCTGACTATACTGAGACCTTTGCACCAGCAGCCAAATTTAATTCCAACAGATTAATATTGGCTATTGCAGCCAGATATAGGTTATTTTTCATCAAATGGATGTAAATACTGCATTTTTGAATGGAGAACTTGATGAGGATGTGTATATGGACCAGTCTGATGGGTTTGTTGACCAAGATAACCCCCATTTGGTCTGCAAGCTTAAAAGTCTCTATATGGTCTCAAACAATTGCCAAGAGCCTGGAATTGCAAGATAGATTCTTATTTGGAATCTCTGAGTTTCAAAAGGAGTAATGCTGACTATAGTATATACTATAAGCCAGATAGAGCAAGTCCAGCTCTATTAGCTCTATATGTGGATGATCTTATTATACCTGCCAATAACCTAGATACATTGGAAGAGACTAAATCCAGCCTATCTAAGGAGTTCAAGATGTCCAATCTAGGAGAACTCAATTACTACTTAGGGATTAAGTTCTTCATAGACAGAGGCACCCTGACTATTACCCTAAGCCAATCCAAGTATATTCAAGATATACTAAAGAAGCACAAAATGGAAGACTGTAAACCAGCAGCTACCCCAATGGAGACAAACCTTAGCTTGGTCAAAACTCAATCAAATCAAGAGAGCTTGGTGCCATCTGAAAGCCCTGACTTTCCTTAGCAATCTATGGTCAGCAGTCTGATGTATATCATGCTTGGAACATGTCTAGATATCTCATATTCAGAGGGAGTTGTCAGCCAACATAATCAGAACTATGGATCTGATGATATTGCAGCAGTTAAGCAGATTTTTAGATACCTAAAAGGAACTACTGATGTCTGCTTAAGATACACTTATAAGGATCCAGGACAGGATCTTGTGGGATACTCTGATGCTGATTGGGGACAAAATTTGGAAGACAGAAGATCTATCACAGGATACACCTTTCTTTACTATATAGGAGCAATTTCATGGAACTCAAGAAAGCAATCAACCATAGCACTTTCTACCACAGAGGCAGAGTACATGGCAGCCTGTAAAGCTACAAAAGAAGCAATGTGGTTAAGAAAGCTTTTTACAGATTTAGTCCTAGGTCAAAAACACCTATTACTTTATTTCAAGATAATCAAGGATGTATATAATTAGGTAGAAATCCAACTTTTCATGCTAGAGCTAAGCACATAGATATTAGACATCAGTTCATATGTGAAGCTACAGAGAATAACTTAGTTAGCTTAGCTTACTGACCTTCAGATGAAATGATTGCAGGCATACCAACAAAACCATTAGCTAGATACAAGTTTGAATATCTTAGGTCAAAATTGGGACTAGTCAGTACAAGCATTTAACTGAGTGGGGGTGTTGTAAGAATTTGTATTTCCAACTAAATATTCACCCAACTTAGTCACTTAGATCATTACCTTAAAATCCTAGAAAATACTGACCAAATTCCTTGTCAGGGTTTACTTAGAATATTTTCACAAAAATACCAGGTACCCAGAGCATGAAAATTCTGAAAGTTGTCCAAACAGCCCCAAACTATGCGTACATCTTCTTGGGACCTTCCTTAACCTATTCAATGTGTTTGTAATCTAAAGACCATGTAGAAGTATAAATACAACTTTCACATTCAATTAATCATTTAGTGAAGACCACATAATCTACTTGTCCTCCCAATCACTGCCAATATCTCCAAGACTCTTACAGCACTGGGTATCTGGTATTTTGGTGAAAATACTCGAAGTAAATCTCAACTAGGGACTTGGTCAGTCTCTTCTGGGATTTGAAGGTAATGATCTAAGTGACTAAGTTAGGGGAATATTTAGGTGGAATTACAAATTTCTACAACAACAGTCATCCATTTAGTACTTCTTTAGTATATCTTGAATATGCATGGACTGGCTTAGTGTGATAGACTGGGTACTTCTGTCTATGGGGAACTTTATCCCTAAGTAGTAACTGAGTTTTCCCAGATTGGATATCTTGACCCCCTTAGATAGGCTGTATTTAGTCTCTTGCATTGTTTCAAGGTTATTGATGACTACAATAAGATCATCCACATATAGAGCTAATAGTACTGGACTTGCTCCATCTGGCTTATAGTACATACTATAGTCAGCATTACTCCTGTTGAAACTCAAAGATTCCTAATAAGAATCTATCTTGCAATTCCAGGGTCTTGGAAATTTTTTGAGTCTATATAGAGACTTCTTAAGCTTGCAGACCAAATGGGTGTTATCTTGGTCAACAAACCCATCAGGCTGGTCCATACACACATCCTCATGAAGTTCCCCATTAAAAAATGCAGTTTTTGTTGTAAAAGTTTGTAATTCCACCTAAATATTCACCTAACTTAGTCACTTACATAATTATCCTCATATCACGGAGAATACTGACCAAATTCCTTGTTACACCTAACACCATGTAAAAGTATAAATACAACCTTTACATTCAATAAATCATTAAGTGAAAACCACATAATCTAATTGTTCTCCCAATAACTTCCAATATCTCCAAGACTCTTACAACAGGTTATGGGCCCCAAGCTGTCACTCTCTGCAATGTCTACTACTGCTACTACTGGAATATTTCCCTCCGCTGAAAAGTTAGATGGATCTAACTACCAAGTGTGGAAGGTGAAGATGATGATGCTGCTACAAGAAAGAGGCCCTTGGGATATTGTCATGGTAGAAGAATGCCCTCCTAAAAACATGGGAGAGGAAGCCTCAAAGTACCAGAAGAGAGAACAAAGTGCCTTTAACTGCATTTGCCTTAATGTTAAAGACAAATTGCTAATTCAATGCTCAGGAGCAAAAGCAACAAAGAATGCTGGGAAGGCATTAGACAACACCTGCCAGTCATGCTCAGCTGCTAAGAAAATGTATCCAAGACAAAAATTATTTACTACAAAGATGCAGCCGGGAGAAGAAATGAAAAATCTAATTAACAGAATTACCCTGCTGGTATATAAAATGGAATCTGTGGGTGTACCAACTACTGATGTGAATGTGAGAGTTACCAACCTGAATAGCCTGACAGACAGGTTTCAGGGCCTTGTATCAGCCCTAGAGTCCAGAACTGAAGATTTGACCTTAAATTACATACATGGAAAGCGCTTTGATGAAGAACTAAGAAAATAAGCACCAATAAGAAGGAAGAAGAAAATGCTTTAATAAGCAATGTTAATCATCAAAGAAGGTACCCAAGACCCTACAAAGGCAACAGCAACCTGTGTTGCAACTATTGCAAAAGGAGAGGACACACATCAGACAGGCATCTCAAAAAGAAAGATACTAAGCAAAAGAAGCCTGAATATGGAAATGCTGCAACAACTGAAGATAGACTATCAATATCTGCACTAAGTATGACCACAAACAAGGATTCTCAGACATGGTACACTGACCCTGGAGCGTCTCAACACTTTAAACACCAAAAAGAACATTTCACCCAATATCAGGAAATTCCAATTAAGAAGGTTTTCATGGGTGACAATAGAACACTTGATGCAGTGGGAGAAGGAACTATCCAGGTAAACCTTAGAAGCAGTGAAGGAAGCCATACACTGACTTTTAAAGAAGTACTCTATAGACTTGTTCCGTTGGATAGTGCCACATTGAGCCATGAGTGCCAAATGATGCCATAGTGTGCTGGAGAGGCCAAGTGAGCCTATACTTGGCCACAGAGTGTGAAACATAGATCTGCATCTTGATGCAAAGCATCCCTTGTGTTTCACCTATGATGCAGGAGAAAATCTATTTTTTGACATTTTTTTGTGGATCAATATTGTGCAGGATCTGCAAGAGCACTAAAGGATTGAAGATATACATCTGGTACTCAATACCCATGGCACTCTGAGTCTAGCTCCTGTGGCTTGTAACATGTCACAAAAATGCATGGCACTGTCTTGGTCCACTGGTACTATCTGGCACTATAAGTGCTTTGTATTGATCTTACTTTAGGGCTGATATTTAAATATAGTGCCGGATAGTACCAGTGGACCAAGATAGTGCCATGCATTTTTGTGACATGTTACAAGCCACAGGAGCTAGACTCAGAGTGCCATGGGTATTGAGTACCAGATGCATATCTTCAATCCTTTAGTGCTCTTGCACATCCTGTACAACATTGACCTAAAAAAAAAGGTCAAAAAATGGATTTTCTCCATCACAATGAGTGAGACATAGGGGCTGCTTTGCATGAAGATGCAGATCTATGTTTCACACTCTGTGGCCAAGTGTAGGCTCACTTGGCCTCCCTGGCACACTATGACATCATTTGGCACTCATGGCTCAATGTGGCACTAGCTAACGGAACAGGTCTTATGTACCAGAAATAGCCAAGAACCTACTATCTGTCAGCAAGGCCACTGGAGAAGGACTCAATTTCAGCTTTGACAATTCTGGATGCAAGATTACTGCTCAAAATGGTGCCCATATTGCCTTGGGTATCAGAGATCAGAATCTATACTAGTTGACTTATATTCCATCATGTATGGAGGCCAATATAAGTAACTTAAATGAAGAAACACCAGTGCTTTGGCATAGGAGATTTGGGCACATCAATTTTGATTATTTGCGCAAAATGATCAAAGATCAGCTTGTTTCTGGAGTAAAACTTGATCCCTCAGCCAATTTTGAGCAATGTGAAGCCTGCATATACGGGAAACAAGCCAGAGAACCATTCAAGAGCTCTGGGTTAATCAAAACTAAGAAAACATTAGATCTAATTTGCTCAGATTATACAAGATACACATGGGTCTACTTCATGGAAAGAAAGGAGGAAGCTCTGCCTAAGCTCAGGGAGCTTGAAGCCATGGTAGAGAGAGAAACTGGTGAAAAAATCAAGAAAATACACTCCAACAATGGTGGAGATTATACCTCAAAACTCTTCATCCACTTCTGCAAGATTTGTGGGATAAGGCAAGATACTACTGTACCATACTCCCCACAGCAAAATGAAGTAGCAGAATGTGCTAAAAGATCAACAATTGATATGGCAAGATCTATGATCCATGACCAAAAATTATCTTAAGATTTTTGGGCAGAATCAGTTGCCACTGCTGTATACCTTAGAAATAGGAGTTATAACAGAATACTTTGTGGTTCTACTCCATTTGAGGTATGGTATGGATACATGCCAAGTGCACAATATCTAAGAATATTTGGGTGCAAAACCCTTACAGCAGTGAATGAGCTGCAACTTGTTACTCTTTGGACTTTCATTGTTAATGCACAGTATACTCATACAAGAAGGCACTAACTGAGAGAAATATGTATGGGGCATTATGAGAAATAAACAATGCAAGTAAAGTGCTGCTCTAAGCAACATCAGTCAGATTCAGCAAGACTACCAGTAACCGCATCCTATCACTGGCATCTTGGTAGGATTACTGTGCCAGATAGAGCCACAGATTGGTGGATAGATCTGACACTATAAATTGGCCAGCATTATGTGGCACTATCCAATGGAACAAGTCTGATATCTGGGACTAAATTGCCATTGAACCTGGGACTAAATTGCCATTGAACCTGGATAGCCACCTAAACCCCTTGCTGCATGAATCTTTTATGCTATCCAGCAGGATACTAGTAAGTGGCTTGCATGCCTGAGCACAAAATATGATCTGCACTGAAGATACTGCAGCAATCAGCAATATAGCTGGCTGTTCTGGGCACAATGGATAGTATTGCAGTTGATTGTGTAACATCAACAGGATTTTTTTCACAACACACCCACATTATTACTATCCAAGCACCAACTTGCAGAGCATCATCAATCCACAAAGATTGCACTGAAGCAAGAATGCACCTACAGCAAAGTTGGCATTCTAAAAGCGGTTAGCCTGATTTGCAGAACTAGGCAAGAACCTGGGATACTGATGATAGACAGAATCTGTTGGAGCAAAAGCTTTGCACTGAGAGCAATGCATTTCTACTTCAACAATATCCCAATACCAATCAGCAAGTTGTAAGTTAGGTATCTCAAGCTAAATGAACCCCTTGAGATATTGGAGAAATATAAGAAAATGTCAAGATATTACAGAGTATCTATTACCCAAGTACTTCTCATGAGCACCAGTTTATATTTTTATGCAAATGCAACAATATAAATGAAAGGGCTGGATGAACTAGCTATGTGATAATTCATGTTGCCTTCTGAGGCAATTTCTATCCAGAGTACATTGGAAGCATTGGGAGTCATGTATAAAGATTGTGAGAATATTTTTTGGCTTTTATGCCAGAATTTTGTGACAGAATTTGAGTGTCTATACTACAAGTATAAGGCTGAGTAAATAAATCACTGCTGCTACTGTATTCATTCTCTACTCTATACTTCTAGGTGTGTAGAGAATATAGGACCTTGTTCCACATCTTAACAGTTTCCTATGAAACAGATATGTGGGGAGAGAGAAAGACAAGTTTAGTTACAGCCATATCCCAGTCTCATCAAGAATATTACCTACAAGTGCATGATAGATGTGATGGGCTATCATGTGAAGGACAGTCAGCAAGTGTTGTAAGATGCTCAGTATATATGTATACATGGAGATACATATGCCTATGGCATTCAGAAGCTAAAAAGCCCCAGTGAGTGGGAGACCAATCCATTGAGGCAAGGTTTGGTTAGATGCCAAGAGCTTCTAACTCTTATTAGCACAACTTCATCAAAGTGTGACGGGGTTTTCCTGGGTACAAGCTAATTTAAGCACCATTCAATATGGAATTCACACCAACATGAGCTAGAGCCCACCAACAAGGGGCTCTAGAGTCCAACAGGGAGAAGAAATATATTGGTCAAGTACCAAAAGGTATATTGCAGATATTGGAGAGGTTTATGGTAAAAGTGGTGACAACTAAATATATTGTTGCAAGATGTATATAGTTTCAGCAATACAAGGTCTAAGGTAACTTGGCAAGAACAACACTGAATGGCTGTGAAGTTGTGATGATACAATTGTGCCAGCTGCAGCAGGTATGCACATATGTAGAGGTTAGTAAGCCGGAGGCCATAGTATTTCTGATTCAAACTATATGTGTAATTCCCAAGGTAGTAATGAGCAAGCAAATAAAGAGGGGTGATTCTACAGTGAAATATATGACTTACGCAAGGGGAGGTAGAAAAAGGAAATACCACTTAGTATATTGGTACAGTAGCATCATACAGAACTAGCTATAGAACACAAGTTGGCATTAGTGATCTGCTTCTGGATAAACATTTCTACAATGTCCACATGTGTTTCCAATGTTTCCAATGTAGTCTTAGTAGAGATGACTTCAGAAGGACACTTGAATCCATATATGTCCAGTTCATCCTTTCCTTGCATTTGTATTGCTGCAAATGCATATGAATGATGATAGGAGCCTGTGAGAGCTACTTAGGGTAGCAGATACTCTGTAATATCATGCCAGTTCTCTCAAACCTCTCTAGTATCTTAAAGGGTTCATTTAGCTTGAAATAAACTACATGCAACTTGGGCATCACTGTAGAGATATTATTGAAAAGCAAGTAAATTGCTCCCAGTGGAATGCTTTTGTGCCAGCAGATACCCTCTGTTGTAAGTATCTTGACTTCTGATTAATTCCATATTCTGCTCCATGGCTTGTAGCTTGCCAACTTGGCTGCAATTGCATGCTTACTTCTGTACATTCTCCTTGTGAAATGATGATGTTCTTAGTGCTGGTGTTTGGGTAATAATAATGTGTGTGAGTTATAGAGTAAGTCCCCTAGATCAGCACCATTTGAGGTTATCTTGATCTTGTAGTCCCATCTACATCCTATTGGCTTTCTCCCATTTGGTAAATCTACCAGTTCCCACGTTTTTGCCTTGGTCAGTGATTGGTACTCCTCCTGCATGGCTTGTTGCCACTTAGTAGCATCTGGACCTTGCATTGCCTGTTCCAGATTCTGGGGTTTGGCACATAAGGCAAGATAAGCTTCTTCATGATCATTGGATGTCTGCCACCAGGATCCAGGGGCATTTCTTATTCTGGTAGATCTCCTAACTGGGATAATCTGTTCTGATCTGGAACTGGTAGAAGTATCTTCCATCTCTGGCTGGATTTGGTACGTATCTTCTTCATTTATGTTGATTGCATCCTCAGGCAGCTGGCCAATGATATCTGTGGCTTTCTGATCTGAATTCTCCTCAAATACAACGTCCCTGCTCTTGATCAGCTTCTGAATTTTGCCATCATACACTCTATACCCTTTAGTATCTTCACAATACCCAAGAAAGATCCCTTTCCTACTCTTTGGTTCCAACTTTGAGCGTTTTTTGTCAGGGATGTGATAAAAAACATCACTGCCAAAGATCCTGAGGTGCTGGAGATCTGGTTTTTTGCCTGTATATGCTTCAGAGGGTGTAAAATCACGTAGTGCTGTTGTTGGGTATCTGTTCTTGATGTATACAGCAGTAGCAACAGATTCAGCCCAAAACGTGTAGTCCATTCCCTTATCATGTAGCATAGATCTTCCCATCTCTACTATTGTTCTATTTGCACATTCTGCTACTTCATTTTGCTGTGGAGTATGAGGAACTGTGGTCTGTTGAAGTATACCAGTAGACAAGCAGTATTTTGCAAACTCCTTTGAGCAGTATTCTCCTCCATTGTCACTTTGTAGTACCTTCAATTTACACCCAGTTTGTGTTTCTGCCATGTGCTTGAAGTGCTTAAATGTCTCTAAAGCTTCATCTTTTGTTTTGAGGAAGTACACCCATGTATATCTTGTCTTGTCATCAATAAACGTCATAAAGTATCTCTTGGCTCCAAAGGACAGTGTTCTCATGGGGCCACATATGTCTGAGTGTACAATAGCCAATATTTTGGTGATATTTTATGCCTTCTGAGCTCTTGAAACGTTGCCTAGCTTGTTTGCCAAATGAACATCCCTTACAAACATTCAATTTGATCAGAATTGAGTATTTTAGGCCCAAAACAAGCTGATTTTTCACCAATTGGCTCATTTTCTGTTCCCCTATGTGTCCTAGCCTCCTATGCCACGTCTCCCAGTTGGTTTCATCAGTTTCAGCAATGTTGACATACTCAGGTACAATGATCTTGCATTGTATCTTGAATATATTGTGATCTCTGATTCCCAAAGCTAATTTTTGTCCATTTTCACTCAATATTGAGCAGCTCAGCTTAGTAAAAACAAGTTTAAGTCCCTGAGTAGTTGCTTTACTGACTGAGAGTAGGTTCTTAGCTATTCCAGGTACATAGAGTACGTCAGTCAGTTTTACTGTTGTTGCCCTGCATTATCACTCATATTTAGTTGTATAGACCCACTGGCGGTAGCTTCCAATGCAGAGTTATCTCCCAGATAAACCTTTCTTACAGGAATAGTCTTTAAGTCGCTGAGCCAATCCTTTATACCACAAATATGCTGTGATACTCCAGAGTCAATATACCATTCATTACTTTGGTCACTTGCACTCTCTTGTACAGTTACAAATAACTGCTTATCAGTGGTTATATGGTTTGCCTGCTCTAGTTTCTGTTTTTTGTCTGCTTGTTTCTTCTTGCATTCTCTTGCCCAGTGTCCTGGCTTCTTAAAGTAGTTACAGCAGCCAGGTTTTCTTTGGTTTTGTTGCTTTCCCTTCTTTTCTGTATGCCTTTCTGAACTGAATAAAGCATTATCTTCAACTTTCTCTGCTTGATCATTACGTCGGAGTTCTTCATGGAGAAGTCTCCCTTTGACATAGTCTAAAGTCAAGTTGTCTTCTCTGCTTTCAAAAGAAAGTATGAGTGGCTCATAATTGTCTGGTAGGCTGCAAAGCAGACAGAGTATCTTTTCTTCATCATCTACACCAGCATTAATACTGTAAAGTTCTTCTGGAAGTGTCTCCATTCTGGTAATGAGTTGTAGCATGTCATCATCTGGCTTCTTCCTCATGTTGAAGAACTTTTGTTTCAAATAAAGCTTGCTTGATACTGACTTTGCTCTAAAGATCTTCACTAAGGATTCCCATGCTGCTTTGGCAGTATTTGAGGCATGGATTTGTCCAATGAAGGAGTCTTGCACATTGATGCATATAGCATTGAAGGCCTTTCTCTCCTTCTCTGGAAACTTCTCCACATCTTTTGCTGTTCCTTTGGGCTCAACTTCCTTTCCTGTTACTATGTTCCAAAGCTTTCTTTCCTCAAGGTGGATCAGCATCTTGATTCTCCAAAGTCTGTAGTTCTTCCCATCAAACCTCTCCCTTACAGGGAAGATGTTGGTATTGCTTTGTTTGCTGGTAGAAGTCATCTTTAGAATAGATTAAGGCAATCAGGGCTCATAACCTGTTGCAATTTAAGAAGTTATTTGGATATAAGGAACTTATCAAGAAAATAGTGATAATAGTTGAACTGTTGTTTATTCATAAAGAAGCTTGGTATTTATACCTTTGTAGAAGTAATACAGCTGCAACACTAAGTAGGGAGGGTTTCTCAATATTCAGGAGCATTCTGTAACAGTTTCAGGGTTAGTACATAATGTTTGGTAATAGTGCTAATTTGATCCCGACTATAGGGGAATAATTATAAGTTCATATATCTGGAGAGAGTGGCAAAGTTAAGGCAGTAAATGAGTCCTACAATGACTAAGACTAGTCTAGAATTGTTAAGTAAATTTTTAGCTGCTGAATGATACCAAATAGTCCAATATTTCAACAGTCCTGTGGTCTGGGGTTGGAAGTTCAGGTAGCAGCAGGTGGCAGTGAACATACTAATCAACAAGTTAGTACATTGATAAAAGGGATGATGATTTATTGCTGAGGGATTGCCTCCCTTATATAATTTTCTCACTGGATAAATGATTACTCATCATGTACTTGCCAAATATAGAAGTACTTATAGTTAGTCATCTTACATAAAGCAAGGGATAACTTATACAATAAGGTAAGCAGCCATGATAGTTAGCCAGCTTATGGAATAGTGCTGATCAAGTAAGACTAATGGGATAAAACTAAAATAAGTGTAGTAGAGTAATAGGGAAGTAGAAAATACCGGAATGAGCACATCTGTCAGTGGGTATCACTATAGCCCAACACAGCATTAATGAGGCAATCAGGTGCAGTGGCTGATTGGATAGATACAATGGTCCAGAGAAATCAGGAAAAAGTCCAAAGACAGAATGGGCAGATACAAGGTGTAGAGCAATCTGCATCCCAAGTAAAGAGAGCAGCATCTTTACTGAGAAAATGGTACTCAAGTAGATCAATGTCACAGCCAAGAGTTTAGCCATTTCCCAATGTAGCAGCAGAGAAGCACCATACAGTCTTTGAAACTCAGCAACAGTGCCCAAAGATAAAGCCTACAGAAAAATCTATTACAGCATGGAAAGGAGAAAATGTAGTGTTTATACCAAAGCCTAAAAATCAGACAACATTGAGGAACCATGAAGCTGTTGAGTATGATGATGAAGTGTGGGCTAACATTCAAGAGGTTTTGAGAAGTCTAGCACACAAACACCTCAAGGCTGGCATACCATGGGACCATCAGGAACTTAAGGCCAAACAGAATGCACTTGACTTGCTACATGAGCATCATCCTGGACTGAAATGGGCAAACAAAGAGTTTGCAGAGGAAGGCAATTTGTCCACCACTGCCTACATATACTCCATATTTGATAGAGTGGAGATCCCACTGGCAGACAAATTAACAATGCCAAGAACTTAAAAGACTATCACAATACCTTTGGTGGAGTTTTGGAAAATTAATAGGCACATTAAGAGGTTCCAGTATTTCTTTAAGAACAGCGCTCAAGAAAATGCACTTGAATATTGCAAGGACTTATTGCCAAGACTGGCAGATGAGGAATTTGACCTTGCAGTGCCAGCTAAAGTCCAGGATGTTTGGGGACCAGTGTATGAGCAATGACAAAAGCTGTAGAACTCCCACCCAAGTTGTGGAAACAGACCCTATGAAAAATTATTGAGATGATCCCTTCAAGAGGCTGTCACAAAGATAAAGTCCCGTGACTAAGAGGTACTGATCCCATCAGGACACCTCTCAGAGACCATTGAGAAATATTTCTCCCTGGATATCACAAAAAAATAGTCAAAATTTTCATCACAACAATGTATAAGTTGGTTTTGATGGGTTCCCTGCCAACTTGCTCACTTTCTGATCCTGGATACTCTATTGCTTCCTATGTTTGTGTGCATTGATTGACTGTTGCCTCTTTTTCACACTCCTTACTTCCTGACTCAACTGTTTCTCTTACTTTTCATGCGTACAAATTGATTTATCTTAATTGAGACTTTAGTTGTACTGCAATTGCCAATTGTATTGGCCTATACAAGTCCTTATTACCTACATTAACATTGAGCCCAACCCCACACCCAACAATTAGCTCCATTAAATTCCACCATTCAATAAATAGTTCTGCTGTAATGCTCTGGTTCCATGCCTTTGGCAAGAAGCCAATGGCTTTATGCTACTGTTCATTCACTGGTTCCCACATGTCCAGGTCTTCAGCCAGCACTGCATGGTCTAGCACCTCATCTGCCAGTCTTTGCAATAAATCCTTGCAATATTCCAGTGCATTTTCTGGAGCACTGCTCTTGAAGAAGTGCTGCAACCTCTTGGTGTGCCTATTAATGTTCCAATACTGCACTGAAGGCATTGTGATAGTCTTTTGAGCTCTTGATGTTGTAGCCTTGTCTGTCAGTGGTATCCCCACTCAGTCAACAATGGAGAATGTGGAGGCTGTGGTCAACAAATTGCCTATGTCAGTAAACTAATCTACCTTGCTAGTGGTTAGCTCAACTGGCTGTGCTACCAACTCTTGTGAAAACAGCTGCTTTCTTGTTGGTAATTTTTCTTGGCTATGAAGGGATTCCGTCTGTTCCTGGCTTGCGGTGTTAATTGGTGCAAGCTGCATTTTGTTTGCATGCCTCCTTGTCTCAGGCTTGGGTATACATTATTCCTT
Source organism: Basidiobolus meristosporus CBS 931.73 (assembly GCA_002104905.1). Lineage (NCBI taxonomy): Eukaryota > Fungi > Basidiobolomycota > Basidiobolomycetes > Basidiobolales > Basidiobolaceae > Basidiobolus > Basidiobolus meristosporus. Next base: position 104,591 of record MCFE01000011.1, on the reverse strand, counting down.
TTATATTTTCCTTCATCACTGCCAGGTCTTTTGCTGTTACTTTGTATGAGTGCATTGTGTAAACAACTACATTTTCTCCTGGATGAATTCTGCTCTGCTGCATCTGTACTGGCCTGCTTGTCCCTTGCTAGCACTCCTCTGGCAACCTGATGTTTGTTTCCGCTTGTATTGAGCTCTGAACAGTGGTTGTGATAGGCTCCTGTAAAAGCCACTGGTTTTATGACTCCCACATCCTTCACTGCTACTTTGACTGGGTGATTCTTCAGTGGTACTGCACTTTTTCCTTGATATATGTTGTGCTGGTGCATCTCTGTTGCCTGCATATCCCTAATTGGCACTCTTCCAGGTACCTGATGTCTCTTTGATACTTAACTGAAGCCTTTGGCTCTGCTTGTAACCAGCTCTTGGGGAAGCTGCTGGTCTTGAGCCATGGCACCCTTGTACTTCTGCCTTAGATAGTTTCTGCTATTCTTAAGATACTTTCTTAGCATACCAATTCTGGACCAAAATCTGTTTGCCCACTTGAGTCCAAAATAATGCTCAAGGAACAAGTCAAGTGCATTCTGCTTGGCCTTGAGATCCTGATGGTCCCATGGTATGCCAGCCTTAAGGTGATGGTATGCTAGACTTCTGGCAGCCTTATGAATATTAGCCCACTCTTCATTATTGCACTCAACAGCTTCACATATTTCAATGTCTTTGGATTTTAGGCTTTTGTATAAACACTGCATTGTCACCCTGCCACACTGTGATAGGTTTTTCTGTGAGCTTTGTCTTTAGGCACTGTTGTTGTGCTTCAAAGACTGTATGGTATTTCTCTGCAGTTACATCAGGCTATATATATCACACTCAGTTTCAATCAAGCACAAATATTTCAAACAGCTAATAAGCCAGGGCTACTTTCAATGAGTCCATAACCATGCCTTTGCATTAATACTTGTTAGATCTCATTAGACAAGTACTCTACCAGCAAGTCCAGCTGGCCACTGATTCTCATCAATCTGAGTCTGCCACCCATTTAATGGTTTCCGAGCAGTAATCTGATGGTAGTCTCACTGGTACCTGGGCCTAAATCACCATCCAACCTGGATAGCTACCTATATCCATTGCTGGATGAATCTAGTATACTTTCCAGCTGATAATAGTAAATGACCGTTGTTACAAGTCTTGGTATAAGAGTTGTAGAGGAATAGGGAGTTTAGCTAGTATTGTATTCACTAAAACTTGAACTGATTTTTATTGAGGTTCCAGCAGCTCCTTAAATACATGTTGCCAGATCAATTGCTGACTAATTGAGTTTCCTAATGTAGGTTGTAGCTGATGACTCATTTGATTGCATCATCATCACCCAAAAAGATCCTGCTTAATATATCTATTTCTGTCTGATAAGGATCTGCTGATTCATTTGCTGACTAATGCTACTGATTTCATAGATAATACTGATATACTGATAACCTAAACATATACTAATTGATTTGACTAAAAACTGATCTAACTTAAACATTCAAGCGGCAGATCATAACACCGTCAAGTAAAAGCGCATATTGTTATCTGCATTGGAAATACCCCAGCCATCAGCAATATAGCAGGTTTTTCTGGGCACAATGGATAGTATTGCTGTTGACTGTGTGAGATCCTGGTGATTTACTCCATAACTCACACACATTGTTATTTCCCAAAAACCAGCATTACAAGCTTCATCTTTCCTCAGAGAGAATGTACAGAAGTCTACATGCAATTGCAGCAAAGTTAGCAAGCTATAAGCCATTGGCCACAGTATGGGATTAATTAGAAACCAGAGATACTTAAAACAGCAAGTATCTGTTGGAGCAAAGGCTTTCCACTGGGAGCAATGCATTTGCTTTTCAACAATATCCCATACTGATGACCAAGCTGTACATGGGGCCTTTAAAGTCAAATGAGCCCTTCAAGATACCGGAGAAATTTGAAAGAATTGGCAAGATATTGCAGAGTTTCCGCTACCCTAAATACTTCTCACAGGCTCCAACTAATATTCATACACATATGCAACAATACAAATACAATGACTGGATGAACTGGATATGCATTATTCAAGTGGCCTTCTGAAGCCATTCCTACCAAGAGTACATTGGAAGCATTGAGAGTTATGTGTCAGTATTGTAGGAGTATTGATCCAGAAGCTGATCACCAATGTCAACTTGATGCATCTACAGCTGTTGTGTGAGGAGTTTGCTACAGGATTTCAGTGGCTATACTACAAACATAAAGCTGAAAGTGTAGATCTCTGCTGCCACTGTATCCATTCTCTACTCCTTCTTGCACGGTGTGTGGAGAATGTTGGGCTGTGCTTCACCTTTTGGGAGTTTCCTATGGAGCAAATGAGTGGGGAGATAGGAAGACAAGTCAAGTTGCAGGTACTACAATACCCCAATCTCATCACAAGTATTACCTTTAAGTCTGTCATGGATGTGGTGAGCTGTCATGTGGAGGACAGCCAGAAAGAATTGGAAAATATTGGGGACAAATATGCACATGGAGACACCTATGCCTATAGCTCTAAGAAGCTAAGCAACCCAATGGGTATGTTATCAGTTAAGTAATGCAGAGCTGAATTTGGTGCCACAAGCAACTAATTTTTATCAGGAACACTCTAACAAGGTATGCCGGATTTCTCATGGCCAAATGCCAACTTCTACACCATTTGATACAGATTTCACACATTCAAAAGCCAGAGTGCACCTATATGAGGGACTAGAATCCAGCAGGGAGAAGGAATATATTGGCTAAATACCAAGAAGTCCTTTGCTAATATTCAGGAGGTATTCATGGCAGAAGTGGCAACAACTAAGCATATGCTTGCAAGATTTATATGTTACCAGTAGTACAAGGTATATGGGAACTTTGCAAGTATCATACTAAAAAGCTGTAAAGTTGAGTTTATAGAAGTATGTCAATCACAGTAGGTGTGCATGTTTGTAGAGGTTAGTAAGCAGGAGGTCATAGTTATTTTTGATTGAAGCTATATATGGAATACCCAAGGTGGTTGTGGGTAAGCAAATAAAGAGGGGTGATTTTACAGTGGAATATATGAATTGCACAAGGGGAGGTAAAGAAAGGAAATGCCATTTGATAAATTGGTATGGTAGCATTATACCAGTAGTAGACTGTCATACTGCCAGTATAAAGCAATCAGAATTTTGCAGTGAGGCCGTAGAGTACCGTCAAGTTTCTTGCTGTATAGGGCTATTGGATGTCCTGGTCAATTGGATCCACTCAAAATGGATATAGAGTGCTTGAAGGCTGCAACAATACCATGCAAATATTTTCACAGCACCAATAAAATATTGTCAAGTTTTATCCCTTTGTTTGTTTGTAAAATTAGCAAAATACTGTTATGTTCCATCATAAGATTGTTAGGAGGGTCACTAATTCCAAGCTGCTGGTGTTATTACAGTCTCTAAACAGGATCCTGATGGCTGATCTGGAGTGGATCCACCTGCAGGACCAAACTATTTTTTTATGGGGAGAGTGTTACAGCCAAAATACTTATGGAGTACTTATAAGGTGTAGGGTTGGGTTTAATGTTAGTGTAGGGTATAGAGGCTTGTATAGGTCATTACAATTGGCAATTGAGGTACACCTGAAATTTCAACAGAAATAAATAAATTTGTATGCATAAAAAATAAGAGAAATGGTTGGGTCTGATAAAAAGGAGTGTGAAAAGCAAAAATATCTAATCAATGCTCACAAACATAGGAGATGATAGGGTATCCAAGATCAGAAAGTGAGAAAATTGGCAGAGAACCAACCAACAGATGCTTTTGTATTGTAGTGATGAAATATTTTTACTACATTTTTTATGATATCTGGGGTGCAATTATTTTTTACTGTCTTTGGATGGTGTCCTAATAGAAGCATTACTTCTTAGTCACAGAACTTAGAACCTGTAATGGCCTTTTGACAGGTTCATTGCAATAATCTGTCATGGGTGTCATAAACCATAAGCATTGACAAAAAAGTGGTATTATAGTGTTATGTTGTTGAGTGTCAAACTGGTTGCCCCAGGGAGAAGACTACTTTGAATCAATACCAGTAGAAAAAAAAGATAATCTGGCTATTGAAATAAGCCTCTTAGCCATGAAGCATGCAGACCACATATTAAGTATTACCTGGATCATAACCAGTTTTTGCTACACAACTTGTATTTAGCCATTAATCAGTCACTGCTATACCAACAATAATCTGCTGTTCATATGACACTGCTATAATGGCACCTAGCTGTACTTGCCACCTTGTGCAAACTGACTCAGGTGAGCTTGTGACACCTTTGAGCTTACCACAGCCATCTGAATATGGCATGCCAAATGATAGCTCTGAAAAAGAAGGCTTAATGATAGATAGTGAGCATATCCCCCCAAATAACAGTACCCTGCATGAGTCTGGCAAGTTCTCAATATATGATGTGACAACACCTGAGGAAAAAATGCCAAGGAAATTTTATGGACCCAGGTGAGCCCATTAATTCACCTACTGGTGAATGATGTGATGTTATGGCTAGAGAAGTGGCATGTTTCCAACTATATCACTAATGGGGGCTTGAAGGTTTTACTACTACTTCTTGCCAAGATCATTCTGGGATGCAATTACCATGTACAGGTTAAAGATTGACAGCTGTCGTGTGGCTGGCAACATATGATCCAGAGACCATCTTAATACCAGCATGTGTTAACAGTTGCATGGCATTCACATCAGAAAATGCAACCATTGCAAGGTATCCAACTTGTCAGAAATCCACCATCATAGGAGGACCACATTGTTTACCCTCCTGATATATTCCATTAATACCCCATCTAAAGAAGCTCATGCATTCCAACAAGTATTGTAAAGATCTAAAGTACTGCACTCAGTATAAACCAAGTACTCTACCAGCATATCCTGCTGGCCACTGATTCTTATCAACCAGAATCTGCTGCCTATCCTACATATCAAAGCAGAAATCTGTTGATAGTCTCATTTTTATCTGGTCCTAGATCACTATCCAACCTGGATAGCTACCTGAATCCATTGATGGATGAATTGTGTATGGTTTCCTGTTGGATACTACTAAGCAACCATCTTATCAAGGTGCTTATTAATATCTGCATTGGATAAACCCCAGCCATCAGCAAGAAAGCTGGCTTATCTGGGCTCTATGGACAGTGTTGCTATCAGATGTATGAAATCAAGAGATTTACTCCATAACTCACACATATTATTTTTATTCAAACACAAACACCAACAGGATCACCTTCCCACAGAGTGAGCCCACCAAAGTCTGCATGCAGTTACAGCAAAGCTAGAAAGCTATAAGTCATTGGCCATAACATGGAATTAATCACAAACCAGAGATACTTAAGATAGAGCGTATCAGTTGGAGCATCTGCTTTCCACTGGGCAAACTGCACTTTCTTTCAATAATATCCCTATACTAGTTACCAAGTTTACATGCAGTATTTTAAGCTAAATGAGCCCTTTGAGATACTGGAGAAATTTGATAGAATTGGCAAGATCTTACAGAGTGTCTGCTGCTTCAGGTACTTCTCACAGGCTCCAATCAATATACATACACAAATGCAAAAATACACCTGCAAACACTGGATGAACTGGATATGGATTTATTCAAGTGGCCTCCTGGTGCTACTTCTGCCAAGTGTACACGGGAAGCATTGGGAGTAATATGTTAGCATTGTAGGAATATTTATCCAGAAGAAGATCACCAACATCACCTTAACACATCTACAGTGTTTATGCAAGGAATTTGTGACAAGATTTGAGTGGCTATATTACAAGCATAAAGCTAAATGAGTATAGCTCTACCAATACTGTATTTACTCTTTACTCCATTCCTACGAGAGTCTCAGACTTGGCATTCATGTGATTTTCAGTTGGTACTCTGCTGGTATTCTGACAATATTTTGCTGGTGTTCAGCTTGTGTTTTTGGTTCAAAATTCCAAGTGCAGTTTTTGCTGGATGTGAAGTGTAGCTAACTACAAAATTTAGCATGGATACTAGTTGGCATAGTCTGCTCCGGGAGAAATAGTTTGCTTACTTGCCCATCAGTCAACAACAGAGTTACTGAGTGTTGCCAATTTCAAGAAACTTGGAGTTCAGCTAATGTTAAGATGGTACTTTGCTGGCCTTTTCTTGGTTTTTTCCTTAGGGGCATCTTGCTTGGCGTGTGGGGAATATGGGCCTTCCTTCACCTTTTGGGAGTTTTATATGAATTGAATGTGTGGGGAGATATGAAAATGAGTCAACATGCAGGTACTACAATTGCTGTATTCAAGAGAAAGAGCAATAAGACTCTTGAATGGTCTAACTGAACCCAAGTGACTACTATGTGCAGAATCTTAGAACAGTCAGAGTGGCAGAAATGTTAGCTGAGAGGTTCTGTTCTGATATTGGTCTTGTACATAGCTGGGCTTGGCTACAAAGATAACTGAGTTGGTTTGCTATTCAGGCTAGGCTTGGTGCTCTTGGGAGTACCAGATATGCTAGGCTTGGGTAGAGACTAAATGTAATTGTTGAGTTCTTAATTCTGATGAGACACAAGCTTAACTTTGTTGAGACACACATTGACCCAGAAGGTTCAGCGGACTTTATTAAAACTTCTCTGTTCAAGTTGAGTTATTAAGTGCCAAGTGACTGAACTGATTGAAATCTGTTGGGGTGATGATAGGTGCACAAGATAAGTGAAAATTTGCATCATTAATCTGCTGATGTTTTGGCAACTGCTAAGTGGTTAGATAGATCTTAGATGTCTAATCACTTGGTAAAGCTTAGCAGTTCAGTTGAGGACATAATGGCCACATGAAAATTGATCAGGTTTGACAGCTAAAAATAGATTCTGAGAAGTGATGAAATAAGCCATAACATGGATTAGTTATGTTTGGATTAAGGAAATTCATTTAGAGTACTCAATTTTCTCACAGAATGGAATTGGCTAAGTTTTAAATTTTGTTGCACAATATCACTTCCTCCCAGGAGAGGAGCTTTCTGATACCTTCTGGGCTCCTCCGCAGCTCCAATACTGATCAATGATGGCTACTTCATCAATGCTGGTGTAAGGTTCCCAGGTGTTTTGTTTGGCAACATAATCTCTCCACTTGACCAAATAAACATAATTTGGTTCTTCTCCATAATGGTCAACAATAGCTTTAACTTCATAGGATTCTGGAGTAACCAGGCCTTGAGATATAAGCTTAAGTGACAGAAATGAAAGTGCTTGGGGAGCAGTACTCTAATATTGAACTGAAGTATATAAGATCCTCCAATGGTATGTTTGACAATTTCAAATGGGCCTTCATATTTGGGGTCAAATTTAGATTGTTGGACTGGATCTGGTGTCTTGACATATGACCCATCTGAGTAGCTGATGTTCCTGTGTCTTGAGATGTATGTTGAAGTCATCTTTTGCTGTGAGCCTTACTTCTGGCACTGATAGCTGGGTAGACAATGTTGGTAAGGTACTCAAGTTGGTTCTTTAGCTTGTCTGTATTTAAACTTACTAACCCTAAATTTTGGTTGTCTCTGAACTGGTTGTATCTTCTTCCAAACATCAAAGAAAATGGCAACAATCTATTCAGTGCAGCAATTTTGGTGTTGATAGCATACTGCACAGTGCAAATGTACTTGTCCTAATTCTTCTTGATATCTTTGATAAATCCTCTGATGATGTTCTCTGAGGTCTTAACATGTCTTTCAGCAAGTCCATTAGCTTTGAGATGATATGGAGTTATCAGATGGTGATCAATGGCACTATGGTGGCAAAGGGCCTTGATCACATGATTCACAAATTCTATTCCATTACCCAATTGAATGACCTTAGGAAATCCAAAATGGCTAAAGAGCTTGAATAGTGCTTGTAAAATAGTGGCAGCATACTTGTCTGGGATAGCTTTGAGGAAGACAAAATATGTGCAGACATCCACAATTACAAAGAGGTAGTGATTACCATCATTACCAGTGGTGAAAGGTCCAGCTAGATCAATTGCAATATGATCCACAGGAAGGCTTGCATGGATGAGACTCAAAGGGTGAGATCCATGGCAGCTGATATTGTAGAGTTGACATTCTCTGCAAGACTTGACTAATTCTAGGCAGTCAGCTTTGATATTTGGCCAGTGATACTGATCAGAGTGTTGCTTCTTCATAAGTGTGTCAACTCCAAAATGGCCAAGTTAATGATTCCTCTGTATCAAGGTTTTCCTTTCATTGGCATGTGGGATTTTCCAGATTGCTGAATCCAGTTGAGGAATTATTTTGGAAGTTGTAGCGAGCTTACTGATTATGTCAGTAATCACACTTCCCTCCCAAGGTGAAGTTGGGCAGAGTCTTGAAAGGTGGTCAGGTAGGATATTTGGGATTCCTGGGCAATGAATAACTGCATACCCATACTCAAGCAGAGTATCAAGCCAGTTGGTCAGCATTGGAGTCAGAGTCTTTTGAGTGTGATTATAGGTAAGGGCTTGGTTGTCAGTTTACAAGGTAAAAGGGTTACCCCATAAGAACTGATGAAACTTCCTCAAGGTAAAGACTATGGCAAGAAGCTCCTTCTTAGTGGCAGAGTAGCTTTGCTCAGCAAGTTGTACTGATTTGGCTTGAAAAGAGATCCAATGAGGCAGTTTTTGGTCTTCATCCTGGTATAGGATAGCCCCTAACCCAATATTGGATGCATATGTAGCAACAACAAAGGTCTTAGTAAAGTCTGGGTAGGATAGGGTGGGTGCTTGTAGGAGCAATTGGCAGAGTAACTCAAATGCTTGGTTGTGAGCCTTGTGCCAGGCTGAGGAGAGATTAGAACTATGATGTAATGCATCCTAAGGGGCGTTCAATGAGGACATGATAGGAATGTGTTCCCTGAAATACTTGGATACCACAAGATAATGTTGGAGTTGTATAATGCTAGCAGGTTATGGCCATTCAGGAATATTGTCCAGCTTGATTTGGTCAAGCTGGTGGCCATCCAGTGTGACTATGAATCCAAGAAGAATGATTTTGAGACAAGCAAAGCTGTACCTTGCAGCACTAGAATCATTTCAGCAGCTGTCAGTCTATTGATTACATCAATGACATGAGTTGTGTGATCATCATTGATTGTGGAAAATATGATGACATCATTGACAAATACAAGGTGTATGGTTCATTCTTGGGTATTATAGTCATGACTCTGTGGAACTTGCTGGTAAGTATCTCTAGGCTAAAGGGAGCTCCCTAAAACATCCATTGCATATTATTCCAAGTAAAGGTGGTCTTAAGCTTATGATTGGGATGGATCTAGAACTGGTGATTTGCATCCTTCAAGTCCAATTTGGAGAATACTTTTGCACTTAATAATGAGGAAAAGATATCCTGGATTCTTGGAATTGAAAATTTAGCATCTTGGAGAAGTTTGTCAAGAGGTCTATGGTCCAAAAAGAGTCTCTTCAGAGTTAGATTTCCATCAGCATCTTTCTGAGTGCAAGCATCAAAAGGTTGTTGAATGCTGTGTTGACATGGGCTTGGGTGATAATTCCGTTGTCAGCCCACTTTTGAACTATTTCATCAACTAAGTGTTGGCAAGAATGCAGAGTTGGGTGGAGCCTCCCCATGTGGACTCACCATGTGAAGTTTCTAGCACAACAATGGAATCTGGAATAGTGCAGAAACTGTTCCTGGGAATAGCTTGGTTTCTTTTTATGGCTTGCTGAATTTCCTATTTGACTGATTGAAAATAAGCTTGAAAAGTTTAGGCTGACTCCTTGGCTTCCAGATGGGGTAAGATAATCCTTGGAATCTGATCTATTATGGGTGGCTGAGATTTAGTGATTCCAGGATATGAAACTGGAAGTCTGCCAAAGTGAAAGCCAAGTTTAGTGAAGGTGTCTAGACCAATGACTACCTGAGGTCCATCTGGAATGTCAATAACTTCTGTTTGATGGATTACAGTCATTGAACCAAATGTATGCTGATTGGGTTGGTGATACCAATTCTTGGGCCCAAGAGGTCCTTAGCGCAAGCATGATTTTTCATGGCTGCTTTTTTATTTCCAATTTGAGTGCTTTGACTACATTTGGTGATACAATAGAGTTGGTTGATCCTGTAACTAGTAGTGCCATGTATGATTGGCCATTGAGCTTGAGTGGCACCTCTATAGTTTTTAGCTGCGCAATTGGTTGCTTCTTTTCTTGAACAGTTCCAATTTTGGCCAGAAATTCAAATAGGGTATGATAATCTCAAACTGTACATTCTTCATATGCTTCCTTATACCCTGTCATATCATTGGTTGAATGATTGTCTAGAATCTGAGTAATTTTGCAAATGTTGTAGAGCTCTTCTCAGGACAGGGAGGTGATATATGTCCCATCTTTCCTCATTTAAGGCATTTGTCATCAGCCTATGGATTATCAGTTTTGGTGCTTTGCTGCTTCTCTGATGTGTTTCCTGACTTGTTTGACTGCTTAGTAATGCCTTTGCATTCACTAGTGGAGTGATAGCATCTTCCATGAAGCTTGCAATGCTTGACTTCTTCTTGGTCACATGACTGCTCTCTTTTCCTGTTGTTGCTGAATCTAGAGTGGAATTGCCCAAAGCCTGGCTAGTAGCCACAGTCATGGTGATTGCAAGTGTACATATCTCTGAGATTTTGTCATAGTTACATGCAGGGTTGCATGCTTTGACAATAGCAATATTGCTCTATAGATGGTGTGAAAAGTTTGAAAGAAAATGAGCAGTAAGCAATTAATTATCATCACTAACTCCAGCTGATCTCATTTGTCTCTGGAATCTATCAGAGAAGTGTTGCACAGATTCACATTTTTGCATTTTAGTTTTCCATAAGTTGCAGTTCAGATGTGCTTTCTTGTGGGGATCTTCAAAATGGCTACCAAAGAGGTTTTGGGCAATTTTCCATGTACTATTGGAAAGAAGGTCTACTTCAGCCCAGTCAGCATCTTATGTAGTAAGACAGAGAGGCAGAAGCGTAGCCCAATGGGTGTCAAAGTCTACCTGGTGTCCAGATAAAACATGACTAAGCTTGTGTAGAAACTCAGTAGGATTCTTTATGGGATTGGCTCCTTGAGCATAAAGAGCAAAGGATCTTGGAAAACCACCAGGACAGGTCTAGAGGGATATGTATTTCTGGAGGATCCGACAGCATGACATCCTAGTGACCAATCCCTATGAGAAATTATTGTTGTGATCTTGTCAAAAGGCCATCACAGATTTAAAGTACTGTGACTAAGAGGTAATTATCCCATCAGGACACTGTTCAGAGACTGTGGAAAAATAAATGTACCCCAGATTCCATAAAAAACCTCACCAAAATTTCTTATCACAACATTGTATAAGTGGCTGTTGATTGTTTGCTGCCATTTTGCTCACTTTCTGATCCTGAACACTCTATCGCCTCCTATGTATGTATGCACTGATTGGCTATCACCACTTTTTCACACTCCTCACTTCCTGACTCAACCATTTTTCTTTTCATGTCCACAAGTTGATTTATCTTAATTGAAACTTTAGTTGTACCGCAATTGCCAATTGTGTTGGCCTATACAAGTCCCTATTACCTACATGAACATTGAGCCCAACCCCACACCCAACAATTAGCTCCATTAAATTCCACCATTCAATAAATAGTTCTGCTGTAATGCTCTGGTTCCATGCCTTTGGCAGGAACCCAATGGCTTTGTGCCACTGTTGATTCACTGGTTCTCACACATCCTGGTTTTCAGCTGCCTCTGCAAGTTCTGGCGCCACATCTGCTAATCTTTGCAATAAATCCTTGCAATATTCAATTACATTTTCCTGAGCACAGCTCTTGAAGAAGTGCTACAACCACTTGGTGTGCCTATTAACGCTCCAAAATTCCAGTGAAGGCATTGTGATAGTCTTTGAGCTCTTGACATTAGAGCCTTGTCCATTGGTGGTATCTCCACTCCATCATCAATGGAGGATGTGGATGCTGTGATAGACAAATTGTCTTTTTCTGCCAACTCATTGACCTTGCTGGAGTGTAGCCCAACTGGCTGCACCTCAAACTCTTGTAAAAACAGCTGCTTTCTTGTTAGTAATTCTTCTTGGCTATGATGGGGTTGAGTCTGTTCTGGGCTTACAGCATTAACAGCAAGAACTGCAGCTTTTCTTGCTTGCTTCCCTGTCTCAGGCTTGGGTAGACATCTTTCCCTTTATCACTGCCTGGTCTTTCACTGCTACTTTGTCTGAGTGCTTCTTGTAATGAACTACATTGTGTCCATAATAAATTCTGCTCTGATGCATCTGTTTTGACCTGCTTCTCCCTTGCTGGCACTCTTCTGACAACCTGATATTTCATTTCTGCTTGTCTTGAGCTGTATCTGTAGTTGTGGCAGGCTCTTGTGAAAGCTGCTGGTTTTTTGTTACAAGTCTTGGTATAAGAGTTGTAGAGGAATATGGAGTTTAGCTAGTATTGTATTCACTAAAACTTGAACTGATTTTTATTGAGGTTCCAGCAGCTCCTTAAATACATGTTGCCAGATCAATTGCTGACTAATTGAGTTTCCTAATGTAGGTTGTAGCTGATGACTCATTTGATTGCATCATCATCACCCAAAAAGATCCTGCTTAATATATCTATTTCTGTCTGATAAGGATCTGCTGATTCATTTGCTGACTAATGCTACTGATTTCATAGATAATACTGCTATACTGATAACCTAAGCATATACTAATTGATTTGACTAAAACTGATCTAACTTAAACATTCAAGCGGCAGATCATAAAATTTTAATACTGCCAGGTCCTTCAATGCTTGTTGGACTAAGTGCTTTTTAGCCCTCCTTGTAATGGGCTCTTGAGGAAGCTACTGGTTTTTAGCCATGGCAAGCTTGTTCTTCCACCTTCATTAGTTTCTGCTATTCTTAAGACACTTTCTTAGCATACCAATTCTGGCCCAAAATCTGTTTGTATATTTGAATTCAGGATAATGCTCATGGAACAAGTCAAGTGCATTCTGCTTGGCCTTGAGTTCCTGAGGGTCCCATGGTATGCTGGCCTTAAGGTGATGTCATGTTAGACTTCTGAGAGCCTTGTGAATATTAGCCCACTCTTCATTATTGCACTCAACAGCTTCACAGATCTTCAATGTCTTTTGATTTTAGGCTTTGGTATTAAGACCAAATTGTCTCCCTCCCATGCTGTGATAGGTTTTTCTGTGAGCTTTATCTTTGGGCACTGTTGTAGTTCTTCCAAGACTGTATAGGGTTTCTCTGCTGTTCCATTGGGAAATGGCTCAATTCTTGGCTATGACATTGAGCTACTTGAGTTCCTTCTTTGCAGCAAAGATGCTGCTTTCTCTGCCAGGAATAGTTATTGCTCTATACCTATTATCCACTGATCCTTTTTGTGAACTTTTCCTGATTTTTCAGGGCCATTGCTATCAGCCATTGCACCTAATTGATTCATTAATGCTTTGGTATGAGCTGACAACATAATTGCTAATATGGGTGGTGGCAATGCTATGATGGCCACTTGCTGGTCTTCAATATAAGGTACTGTGCTTGCTGCACTCTCATCTGCCAGAGAATAATGGTCAACTTGCGGCTCTGCAGTGGTTCTCAATTGCCTACTTGACTGTGAGCCAAAGGTGTCAGCATTGTTACCTTCAGTGGGCACACTGTCAACATGGCCTTATTGGATGTAGCCCTGCTTGTTGCACTGAATGTCAAAGTAAGCTGTTGCCCAACTGTTCTTCTGCTGCCATCAGTGGTGGGGTTTGGTTTGAGACCAGACAACTTTGCTTTATTTTTTGGTGCCATATATATGGAAGTAAGTCAAAACAAAGAGGAAATAGTGTTACATATACATGTTTATGCGGTGCCACAATTTTATCTTTAATGCTTACTATGGTGGGTCATCATTGAATCTTACATTCATGTAGGTGCAATGTCTCAAATACATGACTGTCTTAAACTCACATAGGTAATGATAAAAACATGATATAATAGTATTACATTGTTGAAGGTCAAACTGTTTGCCCCATGAATACAACTACTTTGATTCAATGTTGTAAGAGAAGAGAAAAAAGACCATGTGGCTATTTTAACAAGCCTTGAAGCCATGAAGCATGCAGACAGCATAGGAAGTATTACAAGGGTCAGAGCCAGGGTTTTGCCACACAAATCATAGTTGACCATTCATGAGTCACTACTCACTAACATTATCTTGCTGGCCAGTTGATACCTCTATATTGGCACCTTGCTGCCTTTGTTACCTTGCACAAGCTGAGTCAGGTGAGTTTGTGACACCTTTAGGATGACCTTAACCTTCTGAATATGGTATGCAGAGAGATAGCTCTGACAAAGAAGGCTCACTGGATGGATTGTAAGCCTATCTCCCATAACAACAGTACCATGTATGAGCCCAGTCAAGTCCCAATATGCAATGAGGCAACACCAGATGAAACAATTGCAAGGATACTTTACAGTGCCAAGTGAGCCCAGTAATTCATCTGCTGGTGAATGATGAAATGTTGTGGCTAGAGAAGTGGTGAGCTTCCACTAATATCATCAACAGGGTCTTTGAGCACTTATTACTACTTCTTCCCAAAATCATTCCGGGATGCAACTTACCATGTTCATGGTACAAGTGGTCAGCTGTATGTGGCTGGCAACATATGATGCAGAGACTTTCCTCATTCCAGCATGTGTTAACAGTTGCATGGCATTTACATCTAAAAATGCTACCACTACAATGTGTCCAAATTTTCTGGAATTCACCACCATTGAAGGAAAACATTGTTCACACCCCAAATATATTCCAGTAATACCCCATCAAAAGAAGCTACTGCAGTCCAACAAATATTGCAAAGCTATACAGTATTGCACTCATTATCTGGGTTAGAATGGTTATTGTTCAAAGTTTAAGATAAGACCTTCGGTGGTGCTAGCATAGCCGTTAATCTGGGGTTTATTTTGGTGGGTTTTAACGTGACAGTTTTTGCAAAGAGCAACGAGATTAGATTTAGAATTTTTGTGGCGATGGTCGATCATACCATTGTTGTCAGAAGTGTGTTGATGTTGGATATGGTGGACATTGATAGGGAGGTCGGTAGTTTGGGTAGGGACGTAGTTGCAGATTTGACATTTGTAAACAAGTTTATCTTTGTTGTAACGGCTATATTTGGAGTATTGGTTTAGAAGACCATTGGCAATAGTGGGACAAGTTTTATCTTCACGGGACAAAATGTCGGCACGGATTTGGAAAGCTTTTTGGAGGAAGTTAGAGTCCATGTTAAGGAATTCGCAGACTTCGAGGCCATAAATGGAGTCACAGGGGCCTTCTTTAATTTTGCGTTCGAAGATAATAACGTTTTTAGAATTAATATGTTCGAAATTAACAGAGAGATGAAAAACTTTAACGTTGGGAATATCTTTGATAAATTTGTAGATGTTGTGTAAATGGGTGGTGAACATAAAGCTGATATTTTGTTTGGCGAGAGTCATGACGCTGGAGGCAAAGATGGCAGATCCAGAGATGTGTTCTGTGCCGTGGGTAATTTCGTCGGCAAGAACTAAAGTGTAGGGGTCGGCACGTTTGAGGATATTTCTAAGGTCAGACATTTCGGCGACGAAGGAGGATTGGCCTTTGAGAATATTATCTTCGCTAAGGATGCGAGTCATGAGAGATTTGTAGGGAGAGAATTCGAAAGAAGAAGCGGGGACGAAGGAGCCCATTTGGGCGAGGATGATGGAGAGGCCGCAGGCTTTGAGGAGGCTGGTTTTGCCACAGGAGTTCATGGAGTATGAGATAATACCGTCATGGTTGTTGGTACCGATGGTGATATCGTTAGGGACATATTCTAGATTAGTTTGGAGGCGCTCGATGAGGGGGTGACGGAGATCAGTGGCTTTAAAATAACTTTTGTTGGATAGTTTGACGACAGGGCGGCAGAAGTTGTAGAGGCGACTGATTTTGTAGTTAGATTTAATAACGTCAAATTCGGCGACAAAGAGTTCGATGCGACGAAAGATATTTTTGTAAGAAGATAAGTGTTTGAGGCTGCTAAGGAAGAGAGATTTAAGTTGTTTGTTAATTTGGTCATCTAGGGAGAGAATATGATCGCTAATGTGGGTTAGGCTGTTGGAGGAGATTTTGGTGTTTAATTTGTCAGATTTAAAGGTAATGTTATCGTTAGAGATGAAAGATTTGGTTAAGGAAGATTTAAGTTTGGTGGCAAAAGAATTGGTGACAGAAAGATAGTATCCAGAGCGGGGAGAATAGTCGACTTTAATGGGGATAAGTTTTTTGTCGACAGATTTGCGTGAGGTAGAAGAAAGATAAGAGAGGGCGTGAGAAGAGAGAGCAAAGGCAATATCTTCTAATTTGTCAAGTTCAGAAGTTCGAGAGTTGGAGAGGGAGTCGAGATCGGGGAAGATACCTTTGCGAAAGATGGAGGGGTCAAGGGTGCCAGTGGTGGGGATATTATCGATAACAAAGATACAAGAGATGTCGTTAACGAATTTATTAAGAAGGGAAATTTTGTGTTGAGACAAGAGGATATGTTGTAAAGAAGATTTGGGAGGTAAAGTTTGTGGGTTAGGAAGATCATCAGATGAAGAGGAGTGTCTATTGGGAGGCTCATCGGATGAAAAGGAGTGTCTATTGGGAGGCTCATTGGATGAAAAGGAACGTCTATTGGGAGGCTCATCAAACAAAGAGGAGCGTATATTGGGAGGCTCATTGGATGAAGAGGAGCGTATATTGGGAAGCTCATTGGATGAAGAGGAGCGTATATTGGGAGGCTCATTGGATGAAGAGGAACGTATATTGGGAGGCTCATCAGATGAAGAGGAGCGTATATTGGGAGGATCATCAAGCGAAAGAGTTTGTAGGTTGGGAAGATCATGAGAGGAAGAAGTAGTATTAGGGGAGGAGAAGGCAGGAATAAGAAGATTGCAAAGATCAAGGATAGCTTTGTAAGAGGTATAGAGTCGAGAAAGTTCGGGTAAAGTTAGAACTTCTAATAAAAGTTGGCGATGAAGTCGTTCAAGGTCGGCGATATTAGTTAAGAGACGATCGAAAGTTTTTACGGAAGGTTCGAAGAGAGAACTAAAGTCGTCAAGTTGGCAATAACGATGTTCTAATTTGTGGGGATTGGTGACGGGAGAGAGGAGACGCTTTTTAAGGAGTCGTTTACCCATTTTAGTAGAACAGAGATCGATAATGTCAAGTAAACATTGGGTTTGATTAGATTTGTGGGCAAATATTACAAACTGCTAAGCAGCAAGGGCTACTTTGAAAGCATGTATGACCAGGCCTTTGCCTTAGCCCTTGATGGATTTTCATTAAGCAAGTACTCTGCCAGCAAATCCTGCTGGCCACTGATTCTCATCAACCTGAATCTGACACCTATCATACAGTATCAGAGCAAAAAATCTGATGGTAGTCTCACTGGTATCTGGGGCTAAATCACCATCAAACCTGGATAGCTACCGGTATCCATTGCTGGATGAGTTTTGTAGGCTTTCCAGCAGGATAACAGCAAATGGCTGTCATGTAAAAGTGCATATTATTATCTGCATTGAAGATACCCCAGCCATCAGCAAGATATCCGGCTTTTCTGGGAACAATGAATGGCATAGCAGTCAAATGTGTGAGATTCAGGGTATTTACTCCATATTGCACACACATTGTTATTACGCAAACACCAATACTAAGTATAACATCTTCCTACAGAGAGAATGTACAGAAGTCAGCTTGCAATTGCAGCAAAGTTGGAAAGCTATAAGCAATTGGCCAGAATATGGAATCAATGGAAACCAGATATACTTAAGATGGAGGGTATCTGTAGGAGCAAATGCTTTCCACTGGGAGCAATGCATTTGCTACTCAAAAATATCCCTATACTGATGACCAAGTTGTGCATGTGACATTTCAAGATAAATGAGCCCTTTGAGATACTAGAGAAATTTAAAATAATTGGCAAGATATTACACAGTATCTGCTACCCTTAGTACTTCTCACAGGCTTCAATCAATATTCATATGCATATGCAACAATACCAATGCAAAGACTGGATGAACAGGATATGTATCAATTAAAGTGGCCTTCTGAAGCCATTCCTACCAAGAGTACATTAGCAGTATTGGGAGTCTTATGTGGACATTGTAGGAATATTTATCCAGAAGCAAATCACCAATGTCAACTTAACATATCTATAGCTGTTGTGCAAGGAGTTTGTAATAGGATTTGAGCAGCTATACTACAAACATAAAGCTGAACACATTAATCTCTGTTGCTACTGTATCCATTCTCTACTCCATCTTGCTTGGTGTGTGGGGAATATTGGGCCTGGCTTCACCTTTTGGGAGTTTCATATGGAGCAGATGTGTGGGGAGATATGAAGACAAGTCAAGTTGTAGGTACTGCAATATCCCATTCTTATCAAGAGTGTTACCTTCAAGTCTGTCATGGATGTGATGAGCTAGCACATGGAGGACAGCCAGGAAGAGTTGGAAAATACTGAGGATGGATGTGCACATGGAGACACCTGTGCTGATGGCATCAGGAAGCTAAGCAGCCCTAACATGTGCGTAATCAGTTAGGTAATACAAAGTTGTGTTGGGTGCAACAAGCAACTAATTTCTATTAGGAAAACTCTACTAAGGTATGCCAGATTTCTCTTGGTCACAAGCCAACTTCTACATCACTCAATACAAAACTCACACAAACAAGAGCCAGAGCACACCTATATGGGGAATTAGAATCCAGCAGGGAGAAGGAATATATTGGCTAAATACCAAAAAGTTCTTTGCAGGTATTGAGGAGGTATTCATGGCAGAAGTGGTGACAACTAAGCATACCCTATGAAAAGTAATTTGGTCCTGCAGGTGGATCCAATCCAGATCAACTGTCAAGATCCTGTTTAGAGACCATCATAATATCAGCAGCCTGAAATTAGTGACCCTCCTGATAATCTTATAACAAGATTGTTGTAGTGGGGTGACAGTGACACCCACTGACAGATGTGCTCATTCCCTCATTTTCTACTTCCCTATATCTCTACTACATTTATTTTAGTTTTATCCCATTTGTCTTACCCAATCAGTACTATCCCATAAGCTGGTTGACTATCACACCTGCTTACCTTATTGCATAAGTTACCCCTCACTTTATGTAGATTACTAGCTATAAGTGCTTCTATATTAGGCAAGTACCTGCGCCAGTACTTGTGACACATGATCAACCCGTGTCACCATCCCTAGCATTTCCATACCATATATGGTATCCCCATGTTACACAGGTTTCAGAATACTGATTCCTGATTGGTTGGATGTGCTGTGCCTCTTAGAACCTTCCGGCACCTACTTAGAACATTCTTAGGTCATTCTGATGTCATTAAGATTTCAATTGATATCCGGAACCTTCTGGAACACCATGATTGGTAATCACTTAGCTAGTGAGAAAAGTATATAAGGGAGGCTATCCCTCTACAATAAATCATCATCCCTTTTATCAATATACCAACTTGTTGATTAGTGTGATCACTGCTACCTGCTGCTACCTGAACTTCCAACCCCAGACCACAGGACACTCCCAGGAAACTGCGCTGACAGCCAACTGACCTTGGAGGCACTACTTGTGAGGAATTCTCAGAGTAGTTATTGTTTATTATATTTGATTCTTTCCCAAGTTTGTTCTTGTACAGGCAAAGATACTTTTCTGTCTTTGTAACTATTGACCACAGCTGCATTCTCATCAAGTCCCTGCTGGTGGAGTTTATAGTTGTTTTGACTTTGAAATCTTTAGTACATTGTCATCTCAAAGGATGCTGAACCCAGCACATACTTTTGTTAAGACGCCAACTAAGTTGGGGATTGTAGCTCAATAGTTTTCCCTTGACAAGCTTGTGGCTTTATTCCCCTTCACATTAGATTAGAGACAGAACCCAAGTATTCCTAGCAAGCTTTTGCCAGAGGTTATCGCACCCAGTGAACACCCCACACACAAGACACTTGAGAAGTGTTGGACGTATCTCTCCCTTGGACCTATACACCACCACATTATGACAGTGTTTTGCAAATTTTACAGCCAAATAAAGGGATAAAACTTGTGTTGTGCATCAACATTCAAGACTTGGCCAATTTTACTCTGTTTGAAAATCTAGTACCCTAACTGATTTTCCCTAACCCAAACATTACAAATCCCAGTTACAGTTTATTTTATCCCACCTCAGAATCTATTTTTAGCTATCACACCTGACCTATTTTCAAATGGTCATTACATTATCAACCTATCTGCCAAGCCTTCCCAGGTGATTAGTCATCTGAGATCTATCCAACCACTGTGCAGTTGCCAAGACATCAGTTGATTGATGATGTAATTTTCATTTATCTTATGCACCTATGAACACCCAAATTGATTTCAATCAATCCAGTCCCTTGGCGCTTACTAATTCAACTTGATCAGAAAAGTATAAATAAAGTTACTGAACCTTTTGGTTTAGTGTGTGTCTCAATGAAATTAAGATTCTGTCTCAGCAAAAATAAGAATCCAACAATTCTGTTCTAGTTTCTATTCAAGCCTAGTATATCTAGCACTCCAAAGAACACCAAGCCTAGCCTGCCTAGCAAACAAATATCATTGTCTTTATAGCCAACCCAGCTATATCCAAGACCAATATTAGATCAGAATCTTTCTGCTAATATTTCCGCCACTCTCTGACAATTCTAAGATTCTGCACTTAATTGTCCCTTTGGTTCAGTTAAACCATTCAAGAGTTTTATTACACTTTCTCTTGGATACAACAACTTGACAATTTTTGATTGGTGCTGTGAAGATATTTGCATGTTATTATTGCGGTCTTTCAGAGCTCTATCACTATTTTAAGTGGATCCAGTTTGCCAGGACTTCCAAGTGCCTTATATGGCAAGAAACTTGACGGTATTTTGACAGCCTCACAGCAAGACTCTGATGGCTTTTGTCTCAGCAGTATGACAGCCTGCCACTGGTTCTGTATAATGCTACCATACCAATTTACCAAGTGGTATTTCCTTTTTCTACCTCCCCTTGTGCAATTCATATATTCCATTGTAGAATCACCTTTCTTTATTTGCTTACCCACTACTACCTTGGGTATTCCACATATAGTTCAAATCAAAAAAAACTATGTCCTCCTGCTTACTAACCTCTACAAATGCGCACACCTGCCACAATTGACACACTTCTATCACCTCAACTTTATGGCTTTTTAGTGTGATACTTGCAAAGTTGCCATATACCATGTACTGCTGGTAGCATATACATCTTACAAACGTATGCTTGGTTGTTGCCACTTCTGTCATGAATACCTCCTGAATATTTGCAAAGAACATCAGGTGCTGCAGCTATATATCACAAAGATAGGTGTTATAGCAGAATACTTGATGATTCTACTTCCTTTAGAGCATAGTTTGGATGCAGGCCAAGTGCAGAACATCTAAGGATACTTGGGTGCACTGCATATGCCAAGAAACTGACCAGATATCAATCAAAATTTAAGCAAAAAAGTGTAAAATGCATACTTTTAGACTGCAGTAATTATAGTAGGACATACAGAATCTCTCATTTTGATCAGTGATCCTGCATCCAGAACTCTCAAAGCTGAAACCAAGTCCTTTTGCAGTGGACTTGCTTATTGATGGTATGTTCTCAGCTATTTCTGGTACATAGGGTACTTCTTTGAAGGTAAATGTGTGGCTTCCTTCACTGCTTCTGAGGCTCACTTGTATAGCTCCTTCTCCAACTGCATCAAGTGTTCCATTGTCACTTGTGAAGACCTTATTAATTGAAATTCCCTGATATTGCATAAAAAGTTCTTTTTGGTGTGTAAAATGTGGAGATGCTCCAGAGTCAATATACCACACCTGAGAATCCTTGTTTATGGTCATATTTAGTGAAGATATGAATAGTCTATCTTCAGTTGTTGCAGCATTTCCATATCCAGGCTTCTTCTGCTGACTATGTCATTTTGAGGTACCAGACTGATATGTGTCCTTTCCTTTTGCAGTAATTGCAAAACATGTTTCTATTGCCTTTAAATGGTCTTGGTGTTGTAAAAATTTGTATTTCACCTAAATATTCACCTAACTTAGTCACTTAGATCATTACCTTCAGATCCTACAGAATACTGACCAAATTCCTTGTTGGGATTTACTTAGAATATTTTCACCAAAATACCAGGTACCCAGAACATGAAAATTCTCAAAGTTGTCCAAACAGCCCCAAACTTTGCACACATGTTCTTGGGACTTTCTTAACCTATTCTACGTGTTTTTTATGCCAAGACCAGGTAAAAGTATAAATACTACTTTTACATTCAATAAATCATCAAGTGAAAACCACATAATCTACTTGTCCTCCCAATCACTTCCAATATCTCCAAGACTCTTACAACACTTGGTATCTCCTTTGTTGGTTAGCATTGCTTATTAAGGCATCTTCTTCTTCCTTCTTATTTGTGCTTGATTTTCTCAGTTCTTCATCCAGAAGCCTTCTATATATGTAATTTCAGGTCAAATCTGCAGTTCTGGACTCTAGGGCTGATACAAGGCCCTAAAGCTTGTCAATCAGGCTATTCAGGATGGTAACTATGACATCCTCATCAGTAATTGGCATGCCTACAGATTCTATCTCATCCCCCTGCAGGGTAATTCTGCTAATAAGATTGTTCATTTCTCCTCCTGGCAGCATCTCTGTAGTGAAGAACTATTGTCCAAGATACATCTTCTTAGCAGCTGAACATGACTGGTATGTGTCTTCTAATGCCTTCCAGGCATTCTTTGCTGTTTTTACTCCTGAGCATTGAATTGGCAATTTGTCTTTGACATTAAGGCAATACAGTTAAAGTCACTTTGTTCTGTCTTCTGGTACTTTAAGGCTTCCTCTCCCACATCTTTTGGAGGGTATTCTCTCCTATGACAATATCCCAAAGGCCACTTTCTTGTAGCAGCATCTTCATCTTCACCTCCACACTTGGTAGTTAGATCCATCCAACTTTTCAGCAGGGGAAATATTTACAGTAATAGCAGTGGCAGATATTGCAGAGAGTGCCAGCTTGGGGCTCATAGTATGTTGTCTGAGTCTTGGAGATATTGGATGTGATTGGGAGAATAAATAGATTCTGTGGTTTTCACCTCATGATTTATTGAATGTAAAAGTAGTGTTATACTTTTACATGGTCTTGGTATAACAAACCTGTCAAATAGTTTCAGGAAGGTCCCAAGAACATGTGTGCAAAGTTTGGGGCCGTTTAGGCAGGTTTGAGAATATTCATGTTCTGGATACCTAATATTTAGGTGAAAATATTGTTACTAAATCCTAACAAGGAATTTGGTCAGTATTCTATAGAATCTGTAGGTAGTGATCTAAGTGACTAAGCTAGGAGAATATTTAGGTGGAATAGCAAATTTTTACAAAATATTCAAGATATACAGGAGAAGTAACAAATGGAAGACTGTAAACAGTAGCTACACTAATGGGGATAAGCTGTAACTTGGTCAATACTCAACCAAACAAGAGAACTTAATGCCACTTAAAAGCCCAAAATTCCTTTTCAATCTTTGGTTGGCAGTTGGATGTATATCATGCTTGAAACATGTTAAAATATCTCATATTCATTAGGAGTTGCCAGCCAGCATAATTAGAACTATTGATTGGATTATATTATAGCAGTTAAGCCAATTTTTAGATACTCCAGAGGAATTACTGATATCTGCTTAAGGCACACTAATAAGGATTCAGAACAGATCTTGTGGTGTACTCCAATGGTGATTGGGGATGCAATTTTGATGACAAAAGACCTGCCACAGGATACACCTTTGTTACTGTAAAGGAGCAATTTCATGGAACTTAAGAAAGCAACTAACCTTAGCACTTTCCACCACAGCAGCAGAGTAGATGGCAGCCTGTGAAGCAACAAAAGAAGCAACATGGTTTAGAAAGCTTTCCAAAGACTTGGGCTTATGTTGAAAAGCCCCTATTGTATTATTTCAAGATACTCAGGGATGTAAGCAATAAGGTAGAAATCCAACTTTTCATGCTGGAACTAAATATTCACCTAACTTAGTCACTTTGATCATTACCCAAGAATCTTAGGGAACTCTGGCCAAATTCCTTATTGGGACTTACTTGGAATATTTTCTTACCAAAACATCCAGTACCCAAAACATGAGAATTCTCAAAGTTGTCCCAACAGCCCCAAACTTTGCACACATTCTCTTGGGACCTTTCTGAGCCTATTCTACATGTTTATGATGACAAGACCATGTAAAGGTATAAATACCACTCTTACATTCAATACATCATTAAGTGAAAACCACATAATCTACTTGTACTCCCAATCACTTCCAATATTTCCAAGACTTACAACAGTTTGGATAACTTGGAATATTCTCACCAAAAAATCAGGTACCCAGAACATGAAAATCCCAAGTTAGTACCAACAAGGAATTTGAGCAGAATTCTCTAAGATTTGTAGACTATTATCTAAGTGACTAAGTTAAATGAGTATCTAGAGGTAATTACAAAATTTGCAACCAATCCAAGTGAATTAGCCTGCGGAAGAGTTACATGTGTGGGCAGGTTGCTCTAGGATACATGAGCTTTGGCATCTAATCAAAGCTGCTTGCATGTGATGTATTACCAATTCTTTTAGTAGGCCAAAATCAGCGATGCTAGAAGCTTTTCTCTAGGGCAGTACTTTTGGCCTCTGCACATGTTAGATATACTTTCTACCCTAGTGATTGCAATTCATGGCTAATTTCGTTGGCTTATTAAATATACCACCTAACCAATTGGCCCTCCTCAATTCCAAGCACATAACAAATACATGTGTCTGGTTGATAGAAATCGATTTCATAGGATGTATTAGTCTTGCTTTGCGCAAGCAACAGAACAGCTAACTAAGTGTTTAATGCATTAGCTCATCCAACAATGCCCCCAATATTCTGCAGCCTATGAATTAGTCAATAGAGCGGTTGATATACAAAAGTATCCCATGACTAGCCGAAAATCGCCAACAAGCCAAATGAAAGACATTGGCTATGGATCAGCACTAATCTGGTCATGAGATGCGAGACATACTGAATCTAGAGCATGATGTGGATTCCTGCATGCATAGTGGGCGGGCTCCCTTATAGGCGGGTTTGGAAACCTAACTCTACGCCACCGCTTCTCATATGAGCATCATTTCAGTATGCATACGGTTGCTGGCGGTGAATAGATTCAGGCAACACTATAGAAGTGGCAGAGTTGAAAAAGAACGCTTGATCTTGGTGCTAGGACTGCTTTGGAGATCCTCAGCGACATCGCAGGGATCCAGGCCTCAAGTCTAACGGAACGGCTGGATGTAGCATCAACGTATCGGAGATGTTGTAATTTTCTCACTGATAGGCTAATGGTGCACTATCTGGGGTCTGGGGACGGGATGTGTACCAATGTCCTCATAGGTGATGGTTGATATCATGTACCGACCTCAGCATGGCCAACCATGATGTGACCGAGTACAATGGCAGGTAGATGCAATATCATTTGGAGATTTACAATGCTTTATTCATGTCGAGAAATTGGTTAATTTGACCTCATTTGTGTCAAGATGGAATTCATTTGTAGAAGTACAAATGAGAGATTGTTTCCCACGTATGCTATGAAGTCAATTTTCCAAGCCAAATGGAAAGATTCTACCTGAACATTCACCCAATGCACTCGTGATGTATCCCCGTGGTGGTTGATTGGATAGAGGCGTGGCGGTTGGATTTTTCTGAGCTCATATTTGAGAATGACAATGGGCCACTGGGCCATAGTCATTTGTCTCTTGATGTCCGATTCTACCAGCCCAACCAACGCAAAAGATACTGGTGGTTCTGTGCTAAACCACAAAAACAACTTCCACTTCGTCCCTTTATCCTCCAGCCGCCCCTCTTCCCGGAAGAGCCGCTTCAGCTTCCCTTCACCCATAATTGTCCCTCCTCTTTCGGCAAGTTATACCATGGAATCAGCACCGAGCCCTGCTAGTGATAGCCAGAGTTCAGTCCCCAAGTCGGCGATTCTTTCTCCCTTATCTTCGCCAAAGACACCTATTCGGGCAGGTGGCAGATTGGTAAGTTGGTCCTTCAAAATAGTTGAGGAGACCCGGCTAAACCGTCCATTTCTAACTAGAGCAAGAAAAGCAAAGGGATTTTCCGCATCATATCAGCCTTGGAGGTTCGGTTTGGCAGCAGCCATTTGTCGCGAATTCTCATCACTCAACATATTATGGATTCCAGGAAGAAGCACATCCTCTCGAAAGGGAGATAACTCATGAAAACCAACTGAACGCGATCACACACGAAACGAACGAGAACGAAATGCAAACAGAGGACAAGGAGCTGGTAAATTCAACGCATCCCACCCCTTACTTGCCTCTAGTTTACCGACTTTCAATAGGAACTCTACTCGAAGTACTACAAGGTCCCCGATAGCCCCACCTATGTTCCTTCCAAACTGAACCCGGAAAACCAAGTACAGCAACATTTTGTTTTTGTATCAGTCGAAGGTTGACTAATATAACCCCTCGAAGGCTTACTATCGGGAAGAAAACACGCCATCCCCTACGTCCTCCTGCACATCCAGCTCGGGACTAACACCTTATAGCCCTGGATTTTGGAATTCAACGCCCTCTCAACCCAAACGAAAAAGTAAGTGGCATCCCATTAATGGAGATGTGTGATTCTTATTGACCTTGGACTGTAGTGCTCGAGGAGCGGTTCGAGCCTTACCCCATTCACAAACGTCAAGCAATCTCTCCCGGTGCGGCGCCGAGCACTCCTCCTAATGCTGCAGCCCGAAAGCAAATTCGTGCACACTCCTTGATAAACATCCAAAATGCAAGCCTCTCCTTTAGTCAAATGAGTCTTTCTTAAAAGGTTGATGTAGTCTCGTCACTGTAACATATATAGCCTGTCCTTGCTTCCTTGTAGAAATAGTCAATAAACACTACTGTAGATTTCCATCATTGAGAATAGGTGATGATCGAAAGGCAAGCCCATGAGCTGGTACCATGGATTTGGCCTGAGAACATCGTTCAGATCGACGTTTCAGCTGCTACTCACGAAGGTGTGTTGGTTGGTTGGGTCGGATTAGCCTATACTACTTGGACAGAGGATCACAACCTATGTGATTTGAGATCATCAAACGATCGGAGACGTATACCACCCGCACTAATTCCGACTTCCACCACTTCTTATTGAGCAACATGGGCCTGAGTATTCTCCACCGGACCCTCTCATGTCTGCATGAAAAGCCTCGGCGGCACAGCCGTGGCAATAGCGTCAAAAACAATGGGAATCCCGGTCTCGCAACATCAATGTGGTGCGATCCTCTTACCCGAAATGCCACAGGGCATATGGAGTGAGGCTTTGAGTCGATTTGAAGTCGATTATGAAGCCAAACGTTTTGTTTCCAACATGCCCTACTCTAGTCTAGCCACATTCCGGCGCCCGCCCCTCTTTAAAAGAAGTTTGGGCCCCTCGCTTCATTTCATCGGTTTTTCACGATGGTTGCTGCCAAACCTGACCCAGATAGTGCTGTGACACAGAGATCGATACAGTCAAGGAGATGTGCTACAGTGGTGATACTTCTGATCGGGTTGTTACTGCTGGCATTGGTATCGAGGGTTTTGTGGTGGACCACAACTAGGCATTACGTGCCGAAAAACTCCAACGAGCGCATGAGAAGCTCACCTTCTCCAAATTACTATAATAAACGGAGAAGGGCGGAAACGACGAATACCATCATCCTCGTCCCGGTCGACTCTAATTTAACCTCCACTCTTATTAAACCAGACGGATCCCTGAACCAGACATTATTTCACCCACTAACCACCATCCGCCCTCACCAGAAAGCCACCCCTGTTTTGGTCCAGCCAACGGTAGTTACCAAGAAGAAGACCGCCAAGCAAGATTCTTGGGGACCCTCCAATTCCACTCTGGGGCATTCGTCTCATACGTCCTCCACGAGCGACGATGCCTACAAGCCTACCCACACATCAAACGCTCCCAACAACACCAACAGTGTGCCAATGTTTACTTTGCCGAATAACTCTGTGCATTGAACAAGCGCCTTGCCGGACTTGGAAAGGGTCTTCAGAAATGGAGCAGACCGACTGTCCCATAAATAAAGCAGCCGCCACTAGTCAACTACCACTGCCTATGTCTAAGTAATCTGCACAAGTTTTGGAGAATATCGGTGCATAATTACGGCGTCCATGACACCAACAACATTTAGCGTTCATGGGTCTCCAGAAGTTTTATCCAACCCAAGCACCATCCATATCAGTAACCAAATAAACTTCCCATCTACAGATACAAATCCACCCGAACACTGCCCATATGTGCATTTTCGGGTGCTATTTCCTCGACCAGAGGTTCAATCCACCAATCGTTACATAGGGCAGCTCTCGTACGCTTGAGCCGACATTTGACACGAGCAACGGGCTCGTAAAATGGATGTCCCACCGCTGCGATGTAGAGATTGGATCAAAATTGATGAACGTCGCTCGTACATTTCAACAGGATCCGACGTTAAACGACACGCTGAAAAAAGCATTCCATTTTCTCTGGTGGCAGTTCGCAAACTCCGATAAGTGTGGATCATGTCGCACATCGCTCGTGATGTTGGAGAGCATCCTGACACGACCCACCAGGGAGACTACGCAACATGGCCAAATCGGCGTTTGGCACGATATTCCGGGGCGGAACATAATCGAGACGATGCACGATCCTTCAGCAGCCATTCTCCCCATCCTCTGCGAGAGCGGGATCGAGCAGCTGCGAATGTCACTGGCTGACGGGTGTGTCCCAAACTACGTTTCAACAATCGGTCGGCACCGCCATTGGGTGTGCCGCGCAATATGGCTGCACCGAGCCTGGTCCATGGTGAAGTGGCTAGAGGTGAAACTTTGAAAACAGTGGTAAAATGCTCCCAGAACTGAGTCCAAATCTAATTTTATCTTCCGCAGGGGCCGGTACAATTCATCGATATTGGATGGGATGGTTTTCATCGTGGCGCTAGCTATCGCAGTGGATCACCAGAATTCAATTATTATACATAGTAAAAGATGATAAAATAGGTAGGCATTCAATGTTGTGATATGTGGCGTTAAGCATAAGATTCCAATTGGCAGCTCCAAGAAGCCTGTTGCCTTCTGATATCTGGAATACATTGTTTTCCCGGAAGACCGCAGGGACGGATTGCTGGATGAGCTCTCATCTTGGTAGACAAGCGATTGCCTGGGACGGTGGAGAAATAATAGAAATATCAAGTAGATGGAGAAGTGAAGTGTTAGAGCAGCATAAAGTAGATGTTGGCCTGCAGGGAGTAAACGTCGCGCGGTGACTGGGGTTTGGGTGGTCAATTAGCTCTCAGTTGTGAATGGCCTCCAATATTTCCCAGGCATTGTTCTCCCAAGGCATCACCCCATATGATAACAAAGTCCCCACTTCTTCCTCAGTGAACCCGAAATTCTCGATACGCTCTTCAATCTCGTTGTCATACATAAAATGACTGGTGTTGTGGTCTTGGTAGGGGGTGTCCTCCATGCCTACTGGAGGGGACATGGCCACATATGCGACGGGGAGTGGATATGGCAGTTGGGCATGAATACCATGCCCAGCGGTGACTGGATGCTCATATCTACATTGATGGCCAAAACGGCAGTTTCCTTGCAGCCAGTACCGACAAGTGGGTCTACTCATTATTGGTTCTGGCTGTCCATAGTCCAAACCAAGGTGAGCGAATCTGCATTTATTGCCGAAGCGGCAGTAGCCTTTCATAAAGAAACGACATGCTGTGGGTGAACCAGTGATAGGGGTGCTAGGTGAGGTAGCTTGGGAATATCCCCTTGATAAAACACTGTTTTTGGCATCGGTCAGGAGCTGGAGAATCTCTGGATGTGCAGTGAATTCGGAGGCAGTGCCTTTTTCGTTATATGCGTTGGGATCAGCGCCAGCAAGAATCAATACTCGGACACATTCCAGTTGGTTTTCTTTCGCGGCAATCATTAGTGCAGTCAGGCCTTGGGAATCGACAACCTCAAGATTACATGTGGCGCGACTAAGCTCCTCCTGAAGTCTTTCAAGATCTCCTGCTCCTGCAACGTAGCACAGCGTCGGCTCATTCATATCGATTCAAGCGAACTTTTATGGGCAAGGCTGAATACGTAACAAAACTGTAAGGAAGACTGCTTGAGCAAAGAAATGCGCGATATGGTGCTTGGAGAATACCGAGCAACACAACAAGTTATAGATCTCTCCTTAAACGAATCCCTAGAAATCGGATTTGTCAGAGCCATCATTGAATTCGATATTCTACCACTAAGGTTCGCTCATTTAATTAACCTAAATGGTAATAAGCATAATTGATTTTGTATTACACTTGTTACGCAAGCAGCATGAAGAAACGTATTCATTGTCATCCTATGGTTTCGTATGTAACTTACCAGCTCTAGGGTCAGCTGAGTGACTGTTCCTGTATAACGATAATGTATATCATTGCCACCCGTGTATGGCATTTTCAGATGGAGACGGCCGAGTACACATTTAATCACACGGTTGCCGATGCGTCGAATCACTCCAGTTTACTTCCAACAAGATGCAATCGATTGTGAGTTGGCCAGCTATCTTGGTGGATCAGATACAGCAAATGCTCAGCAACAGTTGATACCAGGTGTCTAGGTGAATTCCACGTCGAAGAGATATCTGCATGTATCTGAAGGTTTTGCTAATATTCTGGGCGAACTGTGGCGGGGATAAATGGACACTAATACATTTGCTGAATGTTATGTATTCGCAAACGACTTTACTATTTCATTAACTATCGAGGCAATGAGATGAAAGTATCAAAAATCAAGTACAAATCATTACTTGATTAGTTGTTATACACATTAAGAATGACATGAAGGTAAGCTGTTACAATAAACTGATATGTAATGAGAATTAGATTGGAATTATATCTTTAACCTACTACTTGAGAAGTTCTAAGATTCAAACCAGCCCATCATATAACGAGAGGGCTTGAACAATTGTTGGGTCTTTCTTAGAGCCTTCTTGGAATTCTTCCATGGATAGTTTACCATCGTTGTTCTTTAGATTGGACTGTTAGGCAGGGTTCCAGATCCATTCACAACACAAAACCTAAAAATACCTGGTCCATTAGTCTGAAGATTTTGTCAACCCGTTTCTCAGGAGTATCCTCGTCTTCTGGAAGCTTTACCATGCTACCGACCATCTTATAGATGGCCTCAACGATTCGTAGCATCTCCTCACGAGTAATAAAGCCATCGTTGTCAATATCATAGAGCTGGAAGGCCCCTAAAAAAAGGTTAGGTCGACTTTGGAGAAAGTAAAAGAACACCGCAACTTACAGAGCAACTTCTCTTCCGTATTTCCTCGGGAAGTCACAGAAAGAGCACAAATAAATTCTTTGAAGTCGATGGTACCATTCTTATTCTCATCGAACACGTTGAACACATATTCCGCAAACCCGGAAGGGTCGCCAAACGGGAAGAACTGCTTGTAAATCTTCTTGAATTCGTTTTTGTCGAGATTACCGGAAGGACAATCCTTAATGAACCCTTTGTACCTGGAATCAATGTTTAGCATTTAAATGGGATACAGACAACATCACACGTATACTGTACCATTGCTGGAGCTCTTTCTTATCAACTGAAGAGGAGATGGTTAGCATCTGAGCATAATTATCAACGGGTGTGGTATGCTAACTTACAGTATGTGCACTTCTGCAATTCGCTTAACTGCTCGGGGCTCAGTTTACTGGTTTTCTGTCCCATTGTACCAAATGTGTAAAGCCAAGGGTTTGTGTAGAACGTGTTTGAAATCCAATTACACCTGTACAAGCTTGACATTGAGCAGGTGTATCACGTGCTTTTGGATCATCAGGTCTATTGGTAGCGTCATAATGAACCTCCATTTCTGTTAGGAACGGGTCAGAGCCCCTTAATGCTTTAATGTGCCTTCCATGGTGATTTCTTCCAGGGCATCCACAGCGAATCAGAGATCAAGTGATGTTGTGAGGTAATCACGTGGCAGCGTTATATCAGCTCACATAATATAGGCAGGCAAATAAGCTTCAAGCGACTTGCATCAATATATATGAAGCAAGGGGTCGTCATGTCATTAACCAAATCCAGAGGACCGATGACTCCCCAAGTTGTATTGATGTACAATCAACTCCTACTAAGCATTGATTGAAAGGGTCAAACTATGTTCCATTGGTAACACGGTAGATATAATCGATTTTAGGGAGAATATCAGATTCATAAACCGTTTTACCAAGTGCATTTTGTCGAATGAACAAATCATTACCACCAGAACCTTGTGCGTTTGGTGTTAGGTTTAAGCTGGTTCCAAGATTGCAGTAATCCTATTTGCAAGAGGCTGGTTATGACTTGATCTCACCAAAATTGGCACTCCCAGATAGCCTTAATGTTGAGGCGGATTTTTTTAATCTCTCGGAATAACCGTTCACATCGAACACCGTCATATAGAGGAATGTTTGAGGGAGCCAGCAAAGTCATCTTTGAGCTTCGGGTAGAATGCCAGTACATATTTTGCGATGATTGACTCTGGTGGCAACGAGAATTGAGTAACGAGACTTTTGTGAGCGACTTAGGAAATTGCCGAAACTCGATTACTTCTCTGAATCGGATCCGGTTGTGATTTTGAGTGTAAAGAGCAACATATACCAAGCTGTATGGAGGGAGTTTGGTAGAACTGAAGTCCTACAGGATTCACCAAATCCCCGCTTCGCAAAATGTTTCTACTTTAGTGAAGAGGAATCACTCTTGAGGTTCAAAGATTTACCATGCCTCCCCGTATTTGTGTTCAAACTGACATGGCGGGCTACTTGCTTAGGTTTGACGTATTCGATATTGACAATGACTCTGAAGATATGGATGACCACGACTATATTGGGCACTTTGAGACAAGCCTTCAGGATATCTGTACGTTATGAGCCCACCTCCATTACCACCATGAAACTAATCTCTTCGGTCAGTGTGGTCTAAAAACAGAAAGATATCGGGGAATTTGATTAGTTCAAAAAGAGGCTTTTCCGGAAAAATTATCCTGATGGTTGACGAAATCATCGATATCCCTAAGAGAGTCACGTACAAATATACTGTTCATGGTATGGCTTTGATCCAGAGGAAGTTAATTAGAACTCTTTAGATTTCAGTTCACTGTACAGAATATCCAAGTTCAAGTTTGTATATCCAACTCTTTGAATCTCTTGCGTTGAAATTGATCACCTCGTTTCAGCGCACCATATTTTTCGAAATCAACCGGCAGCGCAAAGGTATCAAGTACTTAGTCCGTCATATTGTTCCCAGTAATTAATACCACCAAGATGGCTTTGCTCTTGTCTACCGAAGTAAGCCGTGCGAGAATTTTGCAAACATCATTTGGGAACCTTTCACCAGTATGATCCTAGCAATCCTTCTGACCAAAACGAAACACTCAACCTTTCTGTAGTCTCCCTAGGAACGCTGTGTAACGGCGACTTTTACCAGGACTTCGTGATTCAACTCTTTGTTTTTAGCAAAAACGGAGGTAAATAGACCCCCTCAACGAGCCCTAATTACACTCGCTAAAGTACGGCATCAGATCACTCGTTGCTTGGAACAACCAAGGCATCAATTATCGAACTTAACAACATCACTGATATCACCTCGCGCTTTCTGATCGTAACTGGCGAATGTGGTAGAAGCGGCTTGGAAGACATCGGGCACTTATTCGTGAAAGAATGTCAAATCATCAATTGACGCTGCACGTCTACATATTCCCAGTGGATTGACCGTCTGCATGGCATGAATTGCTCACGAAACAGAACCCATTTAAGCAGCGAGGGCGGGGCCCAAAAGTTAATCGATGTAAAGCCACGATATAGGTGGGAAATATGATCAATAAGCATCGTGACATTGTCCTCCACTATTAAACCACCACTTCGACCATTCTTGATTGATATGCTGAAGTGCTGCTCATCTGGGCCAGGCTTGTTAGTTTCAAACTATATGGTGCGTGTAGCTTCGTTTACAACAGAAGCAATCTAATGTTATCTTAGGCTTGCACTAATGCCAGTGTATAGAACAGGTGATCCTCATTTATGCCAGATTAACTTCCTGGCTGCCTTCATGGCTATTGGTTTCAGTTTGATAATATTAGTTCGCGCATTGCATATCAATCACCCATAGCCTAGCAACTCAGATAGAAGGAATTAGAGGAAATATAGATTGCAAGCCAAGTTTCATTAGCTTGCTTCACATTAAACAATTAAGGACTAAATTGGCTTATGAAATACCAATACGGGGGAGCTGCAACCACTACTCTCTAATGTGCAATATATCGCCTTGGTGCAATAGAAACCATGGCCGAAAAGGCTCTAGCAATGACGTGACCGACCTATGTTTGATCAGAATCAGTATCGATGATTGCTAATAAATGCAAAAATATCTCCAGTATCACGAGCGTGGGCATCCGTACGCGTAAGAAACGAGACAGTGTGAGTTCCTGAAGACTGCAGCAACAAACAGGAATTGGAGACAAAGCACAGCTACCTGGCCGAAAACACGACGCAAAGACCTGATGATTTGCATAGGGACCATTACATATATAAGGGCGGTCACTTGTTGGAGCGAAGCACTGATTTTGGAGCTCTGTCGCGACTACGATGGCCTTTTTTGAGATAATGATGTGTGTCGTTGCCGTGTGTATGGTAAGCCTCTGCCAAGTCCCACCACCTTGACCATCTAAAAACCTATCCCTCCCAGGTTATTATGTTCTTACAGCGTAGAAAAATCTAACCAGAGTTTTGATGGGTTGAGGGGACGCACCAGCATCCCAACACCGTTTGTCAATAGTAATTGTAATCAAAGTATTCCCTATATTCACCGGTGCACCAGTGGTCCGGTGCCCTCTAATATCTATTTGCTCGCTGCCCGTTTTCGAGAGAGGCTGCCAAATAAATTTACTCGACTGATTGGATAAACCCGACACAACTACTCTTCAGCTGGATTCCACAGCAAGCCAGGTTGGCATGCTTGATGACAAGTGAGTGGCTGAATTTGATGCAGTGATGCTTATTGGACAAATTGCCCCCCCCCCCAAGCATACAACACCGATTGGGCGTGGCCATTGGCTACCTCTATATCTCAAGGCAGAGGCTTACATGCTACGAGGGCCCTTAACTCAGCTCATATTCGCCAGGGTAGCAGGATATTAAACCGGAATTTTTCGGATGTCACCCAAAATCAGTAGTATTGGAGTTGGGGAAAGGCAAAATAGGAAATGCAGTCGCTTGTAGTCCTCACTAGGGTTTTGGGGCTGGGATCTTGGAGTTCTTTGGCAAAGACTGAGAGTGTACCACGCAGCCAAATGAAACACAAACCAAGATAGGCACATTTATAGGTCTCCACGCCAGGAAAGGCACGTTGGTAACACTGGAACTGAAAAAGGTTGGTTGCAATAGGGGCTCAGCGAAGGTCCAACCCGAAAATTTTATCTTTTCTTACCCAACGGAATTTACGCACCGTCGATTACATTTGGGAACCCTTGTGAAGGCCTTTTTTTCACCCACCAGGAATCATATAAAAGAAATCGCTGTGGTTGTGTCACTCCTCAAGGTTCTATCAATCTTAACTCCTCTAAATCTCACAAAATGGAACGCACTTACATTATGGTTAAGCCCGACGGTGTCGAGCGTGGTCTTGTTGGTGAGATCATCAAGCGCTTCGAACAAAAGGGTTACAAGCTCGCTGGCTTGAAGCTCGTCAAGCCCACCCAAGAGCTTTTGGCTGAACACTACCGCGATCTTGCTTCCAAGCCATTCTTCCCCGGACTTATGGCCTACATGACCTCCGGACCCGTTGTCGGTATGGTCTTTGAGGGCAAGGGTGTCGTCAAGACTGGCCGTGTTCTCCTCGGTGAGACCAACCCTCTTGCTTCCCTTCCCGGAACCATCCGTGGTGATTTCTGTGTTGATGTTGGTAAGAACCTTTGCCACGGTTCCGACTCTGTTGAGTCTGCCGAGCGCGAAATTGCCCTCTGGTTCCCCGAGGGCATCGTTGAGTACAACCGTTTCGTTGACCAACTCATCTACGAATAAGCATCTCAAACATTGCATTCACTTGTATGCTTCTAATCTCACGCATGTCTAATCTGGTTACAATAAATCAAACCACTGTTTAATCGTAATATTCATGGTCACCTTGTGGTTGCTAGCGACTTGCCCACCGTAGCCACTCATCAGCCCCTTCATGGTTTGGAGCTGCCCTAGAAGTACATGCATTTCCTAATATACCTTTCCACAACTGGCCTGGCGCCAAATGACGGAATCTTGCTGACCAATACACTTGTAGCTGTGGTGGTGCACCTCCAATCCCGATATCCATTCTCGTTCATGCTGATCGAATTTGGCGTGGCGAGGATGACGTAGAATCGACCTTAACAAGAGCCATCTCAAAACATTCTCAACACCAACGTGTGTTTAATCAAAACAATAAGCCAAATTGTATATTCGGGTAATCAATAAAGTCGTCAACCGAGTTGGGCGAGGTATTCGTCTCTTTTCCTATCTCACCTTCCCAGCTTTGCTCCGTGCAAGAAAATTTTTATCCTTGGCCTTGGTTGCTTCGTACTTGGCCTCTTTCCCAACAATAAACTGACGTAGTAGAGAGTATTGTCCAACGTAGCTTTAGTTTCCAAACTTTATGCGGTCTACTTAGTGTAGGTCCAATTATACAAGATCATCAAGGTATAGTTATATGTAGATATATATATAAATGCATATTTGCCTGGCCGAACAAACATTACAAGCCGAAGAAACGCAGCTACTATGGAACTTTTCAACCCCGTTCTCGCACTGAACCTATTTTTTCGCAGATGCCACCAGCTACTCACTATCATCTTTCAAGTAAACGCGATCGCAGCACCAGAGAAAAGGATCGCGACTCTAATTTATCGGAAGAAAAATATCGCAAGATTAAGCGAAAGTTGAAAGAGGTTTTAGAGGTACACAGCACTCTTCGATGGTTCCCTTCTGAGCAATGCGTATTAACTTCCATATCAGGAAAATGACAAAGTTGTTGACCAACTAGACAAGAGTAAGAAGCAGATCTTACGCTTAAGACGCGAAAGAAAGTATGCACTTGTCACATGGCATTTGTTGAGTGTGGTCATCTAACATACCAAACAGCTTGCTCCTCGAGCGAATTGCAAAGCTCGAAGATTCTGATTCTTCCAACATTTCAAGTCTCTCCTCCACATCCTCTGACTCCGAAGGCCCAGGTAATGTTAAAGTCCCGTGTCATATTTTTGACGTTCTGAATTAATATTGGATGAATAGACGACAATCTGACACGTCTCAGCTCAGCCAAAAGGAAGTTTGACAAAGATACAAAATCTGCCAGACAAATAAACAGTTCCAAGAGAAGTGCTCCTACAACACCTGTTGCACCTGCGCCCGTAAAGAAGAGACGTAAGAAGCGTAGCGAAATGAAGCCACGTCGCGTACAACAACTCGACAAGGACGAGAAGGGGAATTATGTCCTTCCCGTGCAAATCGGTATTCTAACTGTCATCAATCTCGGAAAGGTCGAGTGGGAGCGTGATACTTTTCACAATGATCGCTACATCTGGCCTATTGGCTATACGGTTAGAAGGTATGGGGAACGTGCTGTTCAATGATAATCCGATCTCATGATTAATCCTTTTATTACTTCAGAACTTACAGCTCTATGGTTGATCCAGACAAGCAAACTACATACGTCTGTAGTATTTCCGATGGTGGCGACGGTCCAAGGGTGTGTATTTTTCATCGCTAAGGCTGTTAAAGAGATTTCTAATCAAAATCTTGCCTATAGTTTATAATTGAACCAGAGGATCAGAACAATCCCATCATAGCGAACACTGCTACCGGGGCCTGGACTACAGTCGTCAAAGTCGCCAACGCCATTCGTAAGCGTGACCACAGTAACTCTGCTTCGGGGCCAGATTACTATGGCTTCTCCCATCCAACCATTGCCAAAATGATTCAAGATCTTCCTAATACAGACAAATGTAAGAATTACGTCTGGCAAGAGTTCATCGTCATGCAAGGGCGTGGTCCTGCAAATCGACCTAGGTCTTTGCCAGCTACACCTGTCCCTAGCAAAAAAGAAGAGGCAAGACCGGAGGCTGAGCAGTATGATGAGGAAGACCCAGTGGAGGAGTTTGATGAGGACTCTGATACTCCTAATCTTGGTTCCTTCGGAGAGCAGCCCAAAATTCGAGCAACTCACGGAGGCAAAAAACCATTAAGCTCGCTTATTGGTAGGGATTCCAGCCCCATCAGTTCTGGAGATGAACTGGAGGTGGACGAGGGATCAGAATCTGACCTCGTGTCAGATTAGCCTTATACAATAGGATCTTCGTTTCCACTCCCCGTCTTTTCCGTTAAACCTTTACATACTCCGGCCACCTCTAGTTTCGCTCTATTCTCCTAGCCTTTCCTCAATCTCCCTTCGGTGTTACCTACGAGCTGTTATAGATCCTTTTGCGTTTCCTGTTTATTTTAGTCATGTGATCTTTTTTGAAATATATACATTTGTTGACCCAAGTAATCACTGTTGGTGTCCGATATGTTGTCCAAGTATCTTGGATCATAAATACAGCTCAATTGTCTATACTGAGCAGTCCTAGTAGGTATGTCTGGTGGGCAATTCTGCATGTTATGGGCAGATGATCAAGTCATTCTGGAAGATTGATATACTTGTACCTTCCTTACACCATTCCATAATATTTTGAGACACCGCGTTCGAGATATTTACTAGGCCTGATTATCCCATTTACCCATGAAACCCCCTGGTTTCATATCTGGGCTTTGCAAGTTGGATTTTGTTCTGGCAAGCGTGACCTTGGTTCATATTCTTTTTCTGCACCAGGTCTCTTGGCAAGGCTACGTCACCTCTCCTCTATTTAGTTGTTTGTTCACCCGATGAGGTGTGCAGCACTAGCTGTACCTTATAATGTTCGCAACCTTAGCAGTGACAGTGATTTCTAAACCGATGTTGTCTGCAACACCTTGGTCCTGTGAGCAGAAACTGCTATTGTTGAAATAGCTAAACCATCAGTGCTCTCAACATCATGAGCGCCATCCGTACCTGTTCAGTAACCATTTTTGCTGGATGACACCGATAAAAGGACCATAAACAGAGCATATGCTTTTCAGTGGAACGACTCTCGATCGGGTAACTGATACACAGATACACCAAAGCTTATAACCATTAGCCTAATGAATGGGCATACTTGAAATATGAATAGGAGTATCTGTCGAGTCTATGTTGGGCAATAACTTGCCAACATGCTCTTTGTACACCCGAATAATCGCCTGATTGCTGAGAATGAAGTATACGAAATCTGATCGATTAATTAGATGGGTCGCGCTTAAGAAACATCGTCAATGATCATCAGGCCGGGATGATGTCACCAGCAGCGGGTTCCGAAAGTCGCAATGGAGACAGAGCAGTGATCTGTTTCTACCCCTTTTCGAGTATACGAACCGCGCAGGAAATCGATTCCAGGGCCTGCATATCGAAGATACAATGTAGCATATGTTCAAACCTGCCCCTTCTCACGGTAGATCGGAGTTGATTAGGGCATATGAATGGGCCATGTCAACGTATGCCAGCTGCGCCAGTAGCGCTGAGATGATCAGTGTCTTGTCCAATATCAAATACATTGTGATCGTTGCAATAAAGGAGCATTGTCGATGACGTCTCCTTCATGACGTTAGCATTGGGGAAGGCGCCTATGTAGAGCTGATAAATATCATTCATTGTCATGGATTTTGCAACGATGACATAGGATCCAAAAAGAGGATGAGATTTCTTACACAAATCGTCATCTCTCACATTAATTTACGACACAAGAGAATATATAAGATCAGAATTTGGTCAGTAGTCTTAACACAATAACCAAACCGTACTATCCCTTTTTTGACTATAGAATGAATCGCATTCCGCAAATGATTAAGCTTCAGCACTTGTCAAAGGCTTCTGGCATGACTTTGGGATTTTGTAGAAGCAACCCTGCTATTTGGCGAACAGTAGTACACCATCAACAGAAACCCACCCAATTTGCGGCTAGATTTCACTCTGTTCCCCGAGCACCACTGACTTTTGCGAGTATCAACCGTCCCCTTGCTCGTTTACCGTCGACTTGCCCCATAGCTGGCTCGCCTAATGCCATCATTCAACGAAATCTGTTTGGGTTTGGTAAGAAGAAGGAAAAGAAGCCTGGGTTTTTGAGAAAGTACGGAAAAGTTGCCTCTATAGCGTACCTCGGAGTGTCGATGGTGGATTATCTATTTACTGTATGGCTGGTACGGATGGGGGGTGAACAGTACGTCAAGCCTGTTAGAGAGTCGCTTTACAAGTGGTTCGGGTTTCTAGGGATTGGCAAAGAAACTTCAGAAAACGGTGAGGCTGAAGCACAAATGCGTAGTGGCTCACTGTCTTGGACCTCTACATTACTTATAGCTTTTGGGATACACAAGCTTTTGGTACCTTTGCGTATTCCTTTGGTGGCTATGATGACCCCAGGTTTAGCCAGGAAAGCCGCCATGCTAGGTTGGAGATTCTTGCTAAAACGCTAAACTCCTCAAAAACTTCACTTGTATTATACCCATAAAACCCATCTCCAAAAAACTAGCCTCAGTAACATCGGACCTCTTGTACTAGATTGTATCACAAAGGCCAACTTCTCAAAATTCGTGGAGAAATAAATAGGCGCATTGGTACACTGACGCAAATGGTTTAGCTTTATATCAGTGGTAGTAGCAGTAGGAAAATTAGCAGCATTGCCATACAAATGCCAGGCTATCTTTATGCTCTGGACACTGTTGTAGATAGGCAGTACCAGCATCGCCCCACATAAATGGTAAATCATCAGACTCCTCGACCTGCATTAAAAGCTTCATGATTTGAGTACAGCCCGACTTGCGGCACTCTTGGTACTCGGGAGATTGTACCCAATTCGGCCAACCAAGCAACTTGATTCCCCTCATGGCTAACTCTGGATCTGCTTCGTTTTCATCATATTCAATCATTGGTAGGCTGGCCTCTTCCAATATTTTGGTGAGCTCTTCTAGAGCAGGAAGGTCTTCACCCCCTTTGGACCAATATTGAATGTCATGCTGAGGAAACTGTTCACTACTTTCTTCAGGCTCAAACTTTCGAAGCTTCGTGGAATCTTTTGAGGCAGCAAGCTGCTCAGGCGCGAGGATTCGCACCAATGAAGCGTCATTGTATGCTTCAAAAGTCCTAGGTTAAAAGTCTTGGTGAGCATACATAAC
Organism: Basidiobolus meristosporus CBS 931.73; assembly: GCA_002104905.1. Classification (NCBI taxonomy): domain Eukaryota; kingdom Fungi; phylum Basidiobolomycota; class Basidiobolomycetes; order Basidiobolales; family Basidiobolaceae; genus Basidiobolus; species Basidiobolus meristosporus. The sequence goes on along the minus strand of MCFE01000011.1, from coordinate 63,190 downwards.
CCCCACACCTATCAAACATAGACCTACTCGCAGCCATCCTCGGAAGTGCATACAAAAAGTTGCAGTAGTCCGACGCCACCAGTGGCTGTTTTAAATTCGGGCTCTTTTGAGACTTTCTCAAGATCAATTTGAAAGAAAAAAGTCACTAGACATAAGGTTTAGCCTATATGTCGTGTATCGCATCTACGCTGGTTTTGGTTCTTACTTGGCGCTTCACACTGACCACAAACAGGCCAATCTTCGTTTCGTAAAAGGAACGGTTGATTTCCACCGAAACAACTCTTGGTCTCCGTGTATGTAGTTTCACCGTCACCCTCAAGAGCTAGACTCTTGGTAGTCATGGCTGTATAATAAAGACGCTTTAAAGTATCCAAATATTCATCACGGGAAGAAGTCATGCTTCCTTGTGGCCTTGACGGTCAGGAGGTCTCTTGGGGTAATAGAAACAAAGTTATATCAATCAGTTGAATCCTTTCATTAAGACCGCAATTTGCAAAACTCCATAAAATTTGACATGTGTTGTCCACTAGTAACACTCACATTCAGAAATGATGTGCATATTTGCATATATGCAAATGGTTGAATGGCGCTTATCATCACCCAACGTGCCTGTAAAAAAGAGTCATATTAATTGAAAATCAACAATGCTGCGTCGCCACTCCACTCTGCAGCACTTGGTTGATCTCGCTAAATCTTGTTTGGAAGGCGCATGTATTATAACAAGAAAGTAAACATGCCAAGGAATGCCCCTCAAATTAACCTATACCCCTTGATTATTGTGGGGGATTTCTTTATCAAGGATTCGGTGGCTCAATTCTCTCACCATTTCAACTGGCAGTCAAGGCGGTTTGATCTGAATGGCTCTAGCCCTCAAAGAATGCGGAAAATAAGGCAAAGAATCTCCGCACCGATCCATTATGGGAATGAAGCATTGCGGATAATGCAAGCGATGAGCTACAAGCCACTCGATTTTCGGGACAGAAAAGATCGTCTTCTCTACCAAACAGAAAATGCTTTGTGTCCTCCAATGAATCCACTTCGAGAATGAAATCTGATTGGACAACGCTATCTTACAGAATGGAATCCAAGCATTCTGAGACGTGGCGAGATTCCACAACCTACTAGCGCCTTTGTTCCACCTCTTTGCATCGAGGAGTCAAGTGGAAGTCTTATGTTAGGCCACTCGTCACTTAGCCAGACGTGATAGGCCAACCAACCAGGATTGGCCCAGTATGGTTCGCATTTTTAAGACTGCCTTTGGGCTTAGCTACTCAGCTACGGATATAGTGCGAGATAACATTATCGTAGAGCATATCCATATCAAGCTTACCCAGAATCGAAATACGATCAATAGAAACCGCCAAGCTGACCGAGTGGCAATACAACCCATTTTGTGCAGTACACATGCTAACAGGAGACACCCACTCCTCATTCTAGCTCGGATCAGACTCCGGTAAAATCCAGGTTGTTTGTAGGATGAATCTGCGAGATCTGCAATCCCACTCACATTCATCTAAGCTCTACATTCCAAAATCCCCACTGGTACAACAGGTGCTTCATGAAACAGGTATCTATCCGAAGTGTCACTTGATGCTGGTCTAATAGGAACCCTAAACCTTCATTGCAGAGACAAAGCCATAGCCTCAAGCACCCTACTCTCAACCCATCCATGAACGACCGACTCCGGAGGCCGCACCATGATCGTTTGTGCATCATCTATCTAAAAGCGATCAGCCAAAAGTATCCATAATCTCTCGGTGCAGTTGCACACATTTAGGACCGGATATGGAACCCACCCTCTTGAACAAATAGAGCCAGTCCTCGCGCGTGGATAACTGACACACATCACTGGAAAAAGAACCGCTACTATTGCTATTACAGGACGTGGCATCTAGGATGTGAGCATACTCGTTCGCTCGACCAGTACCATCCCACCATTAGGAGTGGTGAACAAGGATGGTGACCAACAGCGAATGGCGATTGACCAATTACAACCTTATTCCCTTTCGCTCGCAATGGATCTTTATTTCCATGTATGTTCCGGAACACCATCCGGAATTCAGGAAACCATGAAAATCCAGTATTTTTCCGCAACGTGTCGAGTCCCATGATATCGGTGGAGTGATGGGATTTGCTACTTTGAACCGAGCTCACTCTACGATTGAGACAACTCCTTATGGTGTGTATGTAGGCTATGGAACGCCGCTGCAACGATGAGCACTAGCAGTCATAGCCAGCATGTTTACTAGCGGTGGGATTTTCATGGCATGATGCAGACAAAAATAGAAGATTCAGACGCCACTGTCTATGCAGCCAGGTTGGATCTTTGGAACACCATTCGACCATGACAGATCAGATGAGTTCCAAACTTCATGGCCCATTCAAGCGGTAACTTGAAGAACGTTACAGAGATAATCTCAGCTACGATCTTGAAGATTCCGAATGGTGTGGGTTGACTCAAATCGTAGGAAACATAAGATAGCCTAGACATTAGACCATTTTCGGTCCCTATCAAGATGGATATGATGGTGACAGCTTCTTAAATTATAGAACAGCCTTGGCAAGAATAATGTAACCAAGCTAAGAGCATCAGCACGCATTTCACAAAACGAGGATCCCCAGAACACAATGGAGGTGATCCCTCGGATCCTCATACACCCCTGCTCATTGTCCTGGATAGGCAGGAATTAACGGGCGAATTAGGTGGTGAGGAAACCAGTATCAGCTTGTCGCATCCCTCAACTCTACATCACCGTCAATCTATTCTCTTGTATGACCAGCATAATAGGCCTTTGTTCACTAATAGAGCCAACCTGACCATATTCAGGAAATACCTTGGCCACCACTGGTTGGTACCTTTACCGCGGAACACCAGGGAGCCAAGCAAGCTAAGAATAATAGCGAGACGTATCACCTGCGGGCTATTTCTGAGGTGAAAGTGGCGGTGTTGGAGAGGGATTGACCGATTGGTTTTTGCTCTAATCATGAATAGAGCTTCAGGGTTAGGTGCATGAATAGGGTTAGGCATAGTTTCCGCATGAGGCTCCAAGATCAAGGGTGCCCGAAGTCACAGCCCCCAATCGAATTTCTCATTCATCTGCAATCTAAGCCTACGAATGCGGAAGTCATAGGTGAGATGCCCAATCACCCCCTCCCAAAAAACCATCCTGATCTGAGGGAGGTTTCCGGTGATTACTTAGGTTTCAAATGAAGATGTATATTATCTCATTCAGAGAAGTCGGGCCAATGACAATACATGTCGTCATGGAAAAACATATTAAGCTTCAAAATAGGATCAATAGAGTAGGGTTTTGGAAGGTATCACTGACAGATACTCCGAGCACGATCATGACCATAAGAGTTGTGGTTACTATCTCCATTGCAGTTGGCTAATTGCGGTCCCCTAATTCATGATTTCTGGTAATAATGAAATCGGTATGTCAAGGTTGCCTTCTAGTCGGATCTTTTGGAGAGTGTGATTATGGACCAGTCAGAAGCAAGCATTTCCCGCTGGGTCTTCCAAAATACTGCTTACCTATCTATATGTACAAATAGCTCACTCGAAACCGAGATGGTTTTAGTGGGAGCGAATGAGATCCCTTTGGTTGAGGGATCCGGATAATGTAAAATTTTGGCTGTATGCCTCAATAACTGCACACCATTATACAAAAAGTATAAAAGATGAAATTACTGCCGCATCAGCCATAGAAATCATCTTCTCCAAATTGATCTTATCCTCCTTTCCTGCCAAATTTACCAGTCTCTCGATTGTCGACTATTGCTTGGAAGTTCCGAGTATCACATACACCATGAGTGCGTTGTATTCTTATTCGAATAATCTTACAAATCCATTTGCCTCAAAGTCTGAACACAGACTTTCCCTCCCAACCTCAATTCCCGCCACCTCCCAAGTCAACCATGATGATCAATATTCCGAGCGGTATCTTGGGTCTATAGATTTGCTTTTCGGGACAACACCGGAAACCTATCACACTGTACTCGCCGACCTAATCTCAAGCATAGCATTTTCGCTCTGCCACTCGAATACGTCGAACTACACGCTGGTCAACGGAGTGGGGCACGATTTTCGTGAGTATTGTCGCGGACTGCTACGTCGTGCGCAACTATCTACTCGTGTGATCGTGGTTGGGCTTCATTATTTGAACCGGCTGTGTACAAGTGCCCCAAAATACAGTTCCCAACACGGATTTGAGCGTCACCTACTCACAACCAGTCTGCTTCTCGGGATGAAGTACCATGAGGATGTGTCCTACAACAATTCAGCCTGGAACAAAATGTCAGGGATCCCCGTATCGATTCTAAACGCCTTGGAGATGAAATTCCTGGAGACATTGGAGTTTGATCTATATTTTTCCGAAGTCGATTATCAATTATGGATCCAAGACTTAGAGACAATGGCTAGAGCGATTAGAAACCCATTCTCGAATCTCAATCAACCAAGGCGTGATCTGCATAATTCTAGGAATTATCGGTATTCTATGCCACCAATGCCATATCATTTTGAAGTGCAACCATTCTCGAACAAGGAGCCTTGCGGATGTGAGCTTGACGCATGCAATGACCTGATTCCGTGCCCACTCCACATGTCAGAATATCCAAGCTTACTGTAGATATAGGAGTTTTCGTTCAACAACTTGGTTGTTAATTTAATCAAAAGCCGCTATGTGACATACACATAGCGGTGCTTCTATGTAATATTTAGTTCATGTAGTAATCTTTTGAGTCTTCGCCCACTATCGTCTATCAATAGCTAATTTCCCAATTATCATTCTGTTGATACTTGTCTATATAATAAATACACCCGTGTTAATTGTATCATCTCGGAATTCCCGCGTGGCACAGGCTACACGCTTGTGGTTAAGCAACTTTAAAAACCATGTTAAAAGAATATCCATTTATTATACATCCATGAGAATTATAATATATGTGGGTAAGATATATATTTAATGGTGGGGAAAGGTAGATCATTACTTCGAACTAAGCTGAGGTACTGCTCTCAGGGGTGTCCGTCCTTTCTGCAATCCCAAAGTTACGCACATCATAGCCGTGCTGTAACAAGTATTCCCTGAACGCCTCATCTTCATCTTCAAGTCGATCCTTGGAGAGGTCAGGGATGAACAGCCATGTCAAGATAGCCCCAAGTATAGCCAAACAACATCCAATAATAAATGGTGAGCGCTGCCCATTGATGGTGTCTGGTCCTCCGAATGCATTGGTTATTGGTTTAAATACTGCTGTTCCCACTGTTGCCCCCACTTTCCCGATGGCTGCTGATATACCATATGCAGTTCCACGGACTGCAGTAGGGTAACTTTCCGCACTGACGAGCCCAATACAATCGCCTGGCCCGAACTCGCCGCACGCCAAGTAAATTCCATATAGAACCTACGAAACCTCCATGTTAGTTGGATACTGAGCTCCTGTGCCCACTAGCGCCACTACGTACCACAAAAAGGGGGAACACATTCTCTACCAAAGGCCCATACGCAGCTCCCAAAGCAATCCCCACGAAACCCTGTAGTGCGAAGCCAATGGTCATTGTTCGCTTTCTACCGATCTTGTCGGAGAAGATGGCCCCGCCAACGGCCCCTGGAAGATAGAACGAATAAAGGAGAAGATTCCAAGTGGCGGTTTTCATCAATGAGTTGTTGGGTACGGCCTTGCTTAGGATAGTTGACGAAAATACACCAGACGGGTATGAAATGAAGTCGTAGAAAAACCATAGACCCGCAGTGGTCAATATGCGTGGCCAATATCGTTTCAGAATCAGCATATAGGGAACATTGCGTTTAATGGCATCCGATTGATAGCGTGTGGAGTTGTCCATTTTGATTCGAACTAGATAAGAATTGGGGTGAGTAAGCAGTCTCGGCAATGGACAGAACCAGAGGTCTCATGCACTCACAATAAAACACGGAAAGTGGAGGTAGAGCGCCCAAACCCAAAGAGATTCTCCAAATGGGCTCCAAATTGTCGCCAAAAATGGCAAGCAAGATGATCGGGACCAGGGCCGATAAGACGTAACCGAAGTCAATCACGAAGTTTGTAACCTGCCGAACATAACGCACGTTAGTGTTCCGTAGATGGCTGGCGGCAGGTAAATGCTAATATCAACCATTACAAACAAGCACCCTCTATTGTTTGGCCTAACTTCATCAGCCGATTCGCTGGCACTAACTGAGCTGCAGGGATACTCTCCACCTACTCCTACTCCCAATATACCTCTGCAAATAGTAAGCATCCAGAGTAACCCTACAACAGATCCATTAGCACCATACGAGACGGCCGATAGCAATGCGCCTACGATTACCAATGCAGTGGTAGACAGAAGGCCAATTTTTCTTCCTACTCTATCACAAACCAAGCCAAAGCCCAGCTGGCCAACAATCATTCCTACAAACAACGCGTTGCTTATTCGGGTGGCGGTATTTGCATCGTACTCCACAGGATAAATCTTCTCCAAGATCAAATTCACAAAACTGATGACGCCAGACTGATAGCCGTCGGAAAGAAGAGCAAATCCAGAAAATATCACCGTAAAGATGGCGGATATACGGCTTCGGCTTCGAGTGTGATGTGTAACCTCATTATCCTGAGGCTTGGTGGGTATGGGAGTATAATCAGGCTTCGTGTCGGCCATATCTGAAAACCAACACGGTAGAGCAGTGAGAAAATAGTGGGAGGAAAGAATGTCGCGGAGATTGGGGATGCCGATGGCCATTTATCTCATTTGGCCCGCACTGTGACTGGTTAACAAATTGGGCATGAGATCAGCCTAATTCATATTTGTGGAGCATCAGCGAAAGAGGTGTCATAAATCACCGAATTCCTGCTAATAGCCATGCTTGATCCGATTTCGCCGTGCCAGCTTTTGCTGGGAGTCTCATGATTGTGTGTGGGATATTTCATCATATATGCTTGTGATATTTCTTTTGTAGGAGCTGAAGATGTGTAGCTTCATCTTCAGTATCCATCTACAGCTAAGATATCTTAGAAGCCCGTAGAATACGTTCAACTCGGGGATGTCGTACGAATTGATAGCAAATCACAATGATGAACATGTACTACTTTCCCTCGAGTCATAGGAAATTATTTCCTAGTTGAGCAGCAAAGTGGAGTTGCACTGCATCATCATCTCGAAGCTACTCTGCAGATTGAATGGAGCCTCGAATAAACCGAATACCCAAGCACAGTTGACGGGTGAAGCGACTACGAATCTGAATCAGTTTGATGAGTTTTAGGAAAATGGCTCAGATCTTGTAGCTGTTTGTTGAGGATAGGCTCTAATTAGTGTGGTCGTTTCGCATAATGTTTGATATATAAATGGCCACCCATAGGGCTTTGTCTGCGGACTTGGTCAAGCCAATCGATTATGTGATCTACTAGGTTTTGTACATGATTATCAGACTTGGTTCACACTCTGCTAAGTCTTGTGCTATTTTTCGAGTTTCCTTTTATTGGACGAAACAGATTAGAAACATGAGCCCTGGCCATATAACAGGGTCTTTGGGTCATGCGCTCACCCCTATATTGATTTCCTTATGTGCTCATAAGCCAAGGTGGGATTGGGTTTCATCTATCATCACCACAGTACCTGTGTGTTACTATAATACGACACAATTATATGCCAAATCATGGAACTGCCATTACTCAATAGATTTGTTTGCGAAACCGCAGGCGTGCTTTCATGGTTAGGTGCAAGGTTCCCTCTTGATATGTTGAATATCGGTAGGCTCCTCTACTTCAGCCTCGCGTTTAAATCGGACTATATTAGCTTCGTTGTGCATAGCTTGTTGACGAGTGATGTTTCGAGATCTTCTGAAGCGAAGTTGTGGGGAAGCAATCACCTCGGGCTCTGGATTATAGTTTCCTGAGCGCTCAGTTGTTTGTTTGATGTAGTGTGCAGGTAGTCGACGATTTTTGCTCAACAAATGCACCTGCTCGTAATCATAACTGTCGATATCGATGACAAACTCCATCAAACAATTGTATGTAATAGCGTTAAAGCGGATATCGATGAACTGACTACGAACGTGCTTTCGCATCTGGAGCAAGTCATTTTTAAGCTGCTTATTGTCTCGCTCTGGATAACGAGCTATAATATATCCAAAAATCACAAACTCAATTGGAGCCATAATAGTGGGTGTAAAAAAAATATCCTGTGATCTCTCTACAAGTTGACTGTACTTCCTAAAGGTCTCCATACATTTGGTCCGAAACTCTGAGTCGATGTGTACATTTGACCTTAGAAACTTTTCAATATTGATAGAGCTAGACTGCATCTTGACAGGCTCATAGTATATCATATGCACGGTTTGGGCCGCAAGCAAATAAGGGCGAGCGCGGCGATTGTCCATAATTTCTAGCACGCGAGGATGTTCGTCTAGAACAGTGCGAATAAATTGTGCGATTGGCGTAGCAACCGCTTGGAGTTTTTCTGCTGTGGTCAAAGCAACACCCATTTGGACCCTGGAAAAAATCTCGTTCTACATAGACCATTAAGTATACCAGTGAGTCATACACTTAGCACATAAAATACCTCTTGCTCCATAGTTAAGCCATAGTACTCGACACATATTAGTTCAGAATAGCGAAAATCCTCCCTCTCCCGCTCGCTTAGTACATACTTTCTACTAGAATCCATGTTGAACCATCTTTTGGTCGTAATGGGATTATTTGGATCGATATGTGGGATATTGTTGTTCATAAAGCTAGTGTCAAGTAGATTTAATACTAGAATGATCAAGGATTTTTAGCTCTCCTACCGCTTAATAGAAGATAATCGCTGCTTTCCATCAATGCACACCTTTAGCAGCCTTCCATCTGGTAAGCGCTTGCATGAAAATATCACAGGTGGAACATAGAAATTTTTCAGAATCGAATCTATGAGATAGCTCATACGCTTCTCAGGCCAAACAACATCTCGCTGGAATTCTGGGCCTAAGTCGAACAATTAGAGTTGGCAGAGTGAACTTGAACAAAGCATTCTATACATAAGTCAATCAGGTTGTTTTCCATCATTTCATGGAGTTTGTACAATTGGTGGGTAACATTCCTTGGTTTGTTGAGTGCTTCTAATGCAGGTAGGCTGGACATTATGATAAGCTGTTGGCTGATTTAATATCAAACAAGTAGATGAGGAAAAGAGCAATTCAGTGATAAGATTGCTGATGATGAATTTAATGAAGCTCAGTTTGAGCTGCGCTTACTGCTTTTATAGTTATTTATCCATAAGTATTGAATGAAATTGGTTTTAAACTTTCCCCAAGATGAGTTAAACACCTCCAATAGTCTTGAGACTTATTCAAACCTTTGAATACTGTGACCACTGAAAGTCCCAAAGCTGATTATGATCTCACAAGTGACACTGTCATTTCATCTAGGTTCCAAAAAAGGGTTGGCAGGCATACATGAAGACTGCATACTGCATTTACATAGTATCTATTTAATCAGCCACTACAACTCTAGATCAAGAATGGCTATTTGCCATGTGTTGCATCTGAGTTTTAGAGGTCTACCAATATTGGATATACACTAGATGGAAATCCCTACCTATGAGTATTATTTGAATATCTTTAGCCAATAGTAGACATGCAACATACCAAAGTGGTACTGAAAACTGCTACTCTGACTGAATCAACAGATATTATTGGCCATGACTAACCGCAAACTATTGCTGCTGTGCCAGAGGCACCATGCCAAGGCTGCGGGCAGAGTAAGAAAACATCCATGTTACCATGGTGAATGACCGGTGTGGTGTGCGAAGAGCCTTAGTGATATGCCTTGGCAATATAGGTGACCACAGGAATGAAATATAGCATGTTGCTAGAAAGCATTTGGGGTCCAGTGCTTGATGAATTCGGTGACCAATAAGCAAATGTTTAGTCAGAATTGGGTAGGAAACTAGAATGACAAGAATGACATATTGATGACTAAAATATGAAATTGTTATGAAAGGCCTTTTCGAATCAGATATTACCGTTCGTGATTTCCTATTGATTCATTACTGATGTATGTCTTCAGAAAAAAAAATTCATTCCTACATATCAAAGAAATTTCGTAAACCCGTTTTGTTTGCACTGTACATACACCTTCTGGAAGCAAATATACTGCACGTAAGATGAAGAGAAAAACAAATATAGAATCTGATATTAAAAAGAGGAAAAAACTTTCCAAGTCCTCTGTGTCATTGGACGATCTGCCTATTGAAATCCTTTCGTACATATTTGTATTATCCGAAAGTAGTCAACTCCCACTAGTATCACGTCGCTGCTACTGGGTAACCAGCACTCAAGATTATGTCAAAGCCTGCTGGTTATTAAAGAAATACGGGCCAGACGTAACGAGCGCCTTCCAAGCTGGAATCTGTTACAAGTTCTTCAATCTTGCCGTATTGGATTACTTGGATCAAGCATATAGGAGACTTCACTCCGGAAATGCGGAGGATATTGAGTTGAAAACCCCTCTGAAGGACGAAAAGATACCAAAGCGTTTTTTCTTGGAAAGCGAAGAAAGTGAAAATAACTTGTCTATGGTAAGAACATTTTTGGAACGCGGTGCCTCACCGAACAAACCCTCCGGCTTTCCGGTTATAAAATCTGCGCAAATCGCCCACATCAAGATGCTAGAATTACTGGCCGAATTTCAGGCGGATCTAGGCGTAAAAGACAACATGGCGCTATCATTAAGTGCCAATAGAGGTCATCTTGAGGTCGTCCAAAAACTTCTCGAGTTAGGAGTAAAACCCGACTCAAACGCTGTAAGGTATGCTGTGAAAAAAAGACACTGGGCCGTTGCAAAGTTACTGACGGACAATGGAGCCGTTCCTGATATGGAGACACTAAATCTGTTATGAAGATAAGCTGAAGAATCCCCATTACAATACCTCACTTCATTTCCTTACGGATTGACTGCGGTGCACGCACAACTGTAAACTCCTACATCACGTTACCTCGTCAACATTTTTGATTTTTGGTACAATTCTGATGATACAGTCGCTTATGTATTCTATTGTTTAAAAGCCAAGCTGATGTACCACCATATAGATAATATAATATTTCTCCAATAAAAGCTACATACAAATAACTCCAAATTCCAGACGAATAGGTGTTGAAATAGGGGGCGTTTGACCTGGCAAAAAGAATCTCCAAAGAGTCGAGGATAATTGTTCTGAATGTAAATTGTAGCTGGTATTGACCCAAGAAATTTCGACACGAATGCTTAAGATAGAGTTGGCATGACTTCTCTTTTAGATATTGAAAATACCATACAAAACCAACATTTTTCGGGATGGTAGATTACTAAATGATAAGTGAGCAACCCACTTAAGAGTGTGGTCAAAAGGAATGATTCTGTATTCTCTAAACCGATTAAATATCCACTGGCATCGCTTAAAATATTATATAAAGTTATGATTTAGAATTGGCCAAATCAAAATGGATATTGGCAATCAAACCATCCACAGTACTCCGCTCTTCAAAAGAGCACAGTTAATTCTTGATATTGTTCACGAAAGGATATTTAGACATGCGGGCAACGGGGTATTTGGAAAGTTTCGAGATATTTCTGTAGCGCAATCGTTACCGTAAAGTTCAAGTTCATGTCCGGTTGCCATTTCAAGTCGCAGCAGATAACCTATGAAAACAGCACCTTAAATAGCCGCACTTAGTCACCATTCCATCGCTGGTAGGAGCTGATCCCACCGAAGAATGGCTGGAGGACAGCTTTCGACTAGGACCAGTGAAAACGATTGCTCAATGAATATTCCATCAATTCGCGAATAAAGCTGCAACCTAAAGTATGCCAAGGCTGTAGATGCTATAGATGAATGAAAAGTAGTTTCGATCTTTATTTTTTGATCGGCTTAGGCCTTCATGACTGAGCGATGGTTACTCGGCAATCTTAGCGAACCTCTTGTGGATTTGTGAACCCTGGTGGTGGCATATTTGATAAGAACTGCTTGTTACTCGAGAGGGATGCATCTTCGATGATTTATTTGGACATCTTAATATCAAGGTTAGTAGAGAACCTGGCGAATTAGCACTTGTGTACACTTACCATCATTTTGACGAATTCGTCGTAGTTGATTTGACCGTCACCATCAACATCGGCTTCGCGAATCATCTCATCAACTTCTTCGTCTGTGAGCTTTTCGCCAAGGTTGGTCATGACGTGACGAAGTTCGGCAGCGGAGATAAATCCATTGCCATCTTTGTCAAACACCTTGAACGCCTCTTTAATCTCTTCTTCGGAATCAGTGTCCTTCATTTTGCGGGCCATAAGAGTGAGGAATTCAGTAAAATCGATCTGACCATTACCATCAGCGTCGATCTCGCTAATCATATCCTGTAGTTCAGCCTCGGTAGGGTTTTGTCCGAGAGAACGCATAACAGTACCGAGCTCCTTGGTGGTAATGCTGCCATCACCATCTTTATCGAAAAGGGAGAAAGCTTCCTTGAACTCGGCGATTTGTTCTTCAGTAAGTTGGTTAGCCTACATTATGAACAATGATTAGCCCCAATACGTTTGGATCGAGAACTATACACCACAATTGTCTTAAGAGAGTACATACCATTATGCAAAGTGGGGAAATGAAAGATACGGAATGTGAACCTGGTCTTTATAGAACCTGTTCTTGTTCGAGGTCAATGACTGAGAAGGGGTAATCCCGAGTAGAAAATAAATGCTCACCTATCCTCCAATTGAAATGCAGAATCCCTAAATCGTATCAATAGAGTTGACGTAGCACTATTTACAACCTAATCAGCCGTTGTCGAATTTTAATGTGCCATATGGACAAACGAAATATATACTTATATATCCAGCCATCACAGTTAATTGGTCACGACTTTATGCATGAGTGGATTGTACACAGGAAAACTGGTAAGCTATTCGGAGTTTGAATACAATCGGCACTTAATGAGAGCTGTTGCTTTGGCAACGAAAGAATTTTCTTACAAACCCAATTCCATATGGAGCCAAAAGGTTAGAGGAAAGTACACGGCAGAGTGTTACATTGGACTCGACCCAGACTAGTGTGCCCTACCTCTTCATACAGTTGTGGATTCTTCAGGACGTACTTGGTATACAGGATACACACTTCATCCGAAACCACATTTATGTCCACTACAGGTATCTGCTGAATAAATCCAGAGTGGAATAGTTCATTTGTGTATATACAAATCAAGGCTAAAGTGAACAGTTTAGACTGTTCGGAATACAACACTGTGGTTGAAATCCATTCAAAATTGTTTGTAGTGAACTCTATCAAGGTTTACACACTCTCCATTAGCATACCTGTTTACACTCATTCATCAAAAGAATGCATCAAAGTAAGTCACATAGTTTAAAAATGGGTTTATATATATTTTAGAGATTTAAAGTATTTGTGGAAGCAGTGAGGCCAAAAAGTGCGTTGCTTAAATACAATAATCAAAGCTGTGAGGGTGGCTGCGGTGATAGTGTGGTTACGGTAAGTCCACCAACTTCAAGGAACTACAGTTTCAAGCAAATAAATTACAAAAATAGGGAAACGAAGTATGACTACAAGAATGCCTCAAGTATAGAATCGGCCAAAAAACTGGTGTATGTTACAAGGCGAACAAATGGGACGCACTGGTGGTACGATTTACAGAACGTATCCTTTCAGATGTATCCACGCGGGTCATATATTCTTGAAGCCGAATTGTTAGGTCGTTAACTGACAGGTTTTCTTTGACACGCTGATTCCCAATATTGTAACAGAAATGCTTTGCCTTCTCTAAGTTACGTCGCCGCTGGATTCTTCTTAAGGGTGTATAGGCATTGTTGTTCGTCTGAGAGAGTATATGGTAGTACTTTCGAGCATCATCCAGAAAATTCGTAGTTACTTGGTTTTCCATGTTTGAAACGAACGGTCAGTTATAATTTAGGAAGTTAGTAAACCCCAAAGAGTAAGGTAATGTGTAGTAGTTGAAATTAGGCAAGCGTTTACTTTCTCGCTCAGGATGGTTTATATCTATCAAATGGTTGTATATTGCCATTGGCCAATGGTCATTCCATACGTGAATGGGCCCTTTGGGGAATACAACCCCAATACTCGAAATGGCCATGATATAAGGTAATCTAAAATAATTGCGTGATTCAAGAATTTTCAATACGTTAAAGCCCACACCAGGAATGAGTAGATATATACTTGGATGGATAACAATTAAGCTGGATCGATTGGGACAGATTCCTATTTCCCAGAAATCTTTGGTTTGTAGGTCAACCAAATGTATCAACCACATATGAAAGCAATATTCTCTCCCCATACACATACAGACTACAAGCCACTCTGTTCAATATTTATGTGACCAGCCATAGCGGCAGTTGTACGTACGACACCCTTCACATTTAGACGGAATCTTCCCCATCTAGAATGGTGCAACCTGAAGGTGTTGATGAAAAGGAAATAAACTGATATTAAATTTTCCGAAAACACTCAGGTGCTGTTTCAAGAGGAATCCACTGGCCCTTTCTAAAATTGTATTTAGAGGTATTGTGGTGGAGGCTCAGTATCGCAGTCCCTGGATGAAAGGGTGTAACCCTGATATATCCCAACCAATTAGACTGAGCATACTTTCTGGCCCTCAAGGCATGTTCCTTATTTGTACAAACGAAGCAAAAATTGGAAACGCGAGGTAGGAATTTATTAATAAGGTGGCACTACATATATGGTATAAAAGATACCGTGATTTATTACAACAATTCAAGACCGAGACCGCCAAGATAACATCAAGCAAGCCACGGACTGGAACACATTCCGAAGATTATACAATAGCTTTAAGGGAGTGTGTTCGAGGGACTTTTATTTGAAAGCTCCTGACAATCAAAATTAGGTATTATGGGATTCAAGGGAGTATAATAGTACAAAAGGCTGTGAAGATTCATGCTCTATAGCAGTTGATATAGTGGTAATTACATGTACAAAGTGGGGGAAGCACTACTGAAGAGCGGACTCGCCGATATGCGGGGCACAGGTGTTGTTCACGAGCAGTGAGTAGATGTGCTCTGAGAATTTGGGCTTCCGAATAATGCGCGTGTGCTTTTCTCGGATCATTGGGACACCACCAAGAGAAGAGGGCTTCGAATGTTTCGACTGACTGTTGATTGTGCTTATGGCACTGGCCTGGGATGAGTGTGGCTCTAAAGATATCGTTTCGAAAGACAGAGGAGCCATAGAAAAATAAAGTCAGGGATATACCAATAAGGTGCGGACAGAGAGGTACCCATGTTATATAGCTTCCTGTGACTCAAAGTCACTTGAGAGGTAGCCAATCAGCCGAGAACAATCCATCATTTTTCAGATCCCCCAATATAGCAAGGAGGGTGAGAAACCAAGCAGGATTTGATTACACCAAAATCTACCGTAGTGGTCAGACTGTTTTGAAAGGATACAATCGATATAGGGGCATTCCATCACAAGGATATCACGTTTCATAAGTTGTTCAGCTTCCATGTTGGGTTTCTGGAATTCAATCACCACATAAGACGACGGGAAACGCCCAGCATTCTAAACACGCGATCACGCTTTGCATTATACGTCCCTTACTCATCAGATATTGGCATCGATTTCCAATGACGAAATATCGATTGATCTATGGTTGGTTACGTCAATCGATAAAGCGGCTACAGCCAACCGGAACCCGCCATTCCTGGCTTCTGGTAGCAAATGGCAGGATGCGAAGATTTTCTTCGTGTTTCCGTGATCGTATCACCGTTTTAGTCCTGATTGTGTGGGTGGTGGAGTAGTCTTCTATCATCCGATATATCCCAGATACTGTGATATTGCTAGTTTTGAATTAATAAAATTAACTTTACCTATTAAACCCGATGAGGTTATGGTTGATTTTCAAAATTAGATTAGTTTCAGCGGCGACATCCTCAAATGGCCCCAGATGCTCTGGTTGAAACCTGTCTTCTGTAGGGCCTACATATGCTATCATGGTGATGGCGCCCCGAGTGATGCTGCTGACTGGTGTAGGTTCAGAGTGAGGTTTTAATATCTCTGTTTAATATACATATCTCAACTGATCGAAGTCGCAGTATTGGCCAGGTTGGCATGGTGCAGCAAGATAATTATCCAACCGCTCTGACATGTCTGTGAACAATTTATCACCATTACTAATTTCCAGTGACCTTGCTTTCAGCTTTTGGGGTAGCTTCAAAATTTTTTAAAAATTCATGCATATGGATGTGGAGATGCTTGGGTGAATAGTCGTTCCAGCACTGTACTCGTTGCTGTTTCTAGATTTTCCACAAATATGTTTATCAGAACTATCGGAAGTCGTTTCGCAAAGACACCTTTAAGCACTGGGTTGTTCCATGTAACCTGTTTATATTACTCATACCTCCCGCGGTTGGTTATTCTAATTTTTTGAGTGCTTAGAGGTTTGGTGCCGTCCAATACCAAGGAATTAAAACCGCAGTGAACGCAGTGAGAAAAGGTCAAACCATCGAGTTCAAAAACAGTCTATGGGTCGTGAATGGAAAAGAACACGGTGTTATGGGCCGTGGAAGTGCTTTGGTGAAGGTTTGTGGATGTGAATGATCGCATATATACCTGGTAAACTTAGACTTTTACTTAGTTGGAGTTGCGCAACACAACCAACGGGTCTAAGTGCGTAGAAAGATTCCAGCCCAGTGACTCTGTTGAAGGTACTATCAAATATACCTTAACTCAACTCCAATTACTAATCTATCAGTCGAATTTTGAATGATAGTCAAACAGGCACATTTGGAGCAATATCAATACTTGTACACTGCAGGTGACAGAGTATATCTTCTTAATCAAGAAACTTTCGAAGAGCTTGAGCTAGAAAAGAGTGCTTTAGAAGGTTAATAGTTATATGTCTCTACCTCGGATATCGTATGCATTATTAATCTCACAAATGTTTAGGTGGTGAAAAGCTTTTCCCAATGCTAGAAGGTAATGCTTCCCACTCTTATTATGATTTAACCATAGCTAAGCATGTTTCATATAGATAACATGGTTGTTACGGTCCAATTCATCGAGTCTGCTGGGCCTGTTGCTTTCCGTCTTCCGCCTCAACACGTTTATACTGTAGAGTCATGCACTGATGTTGTGGGTCACTCAAAGGGTGCCACCTATAAACCTGCCACGTTAACCAATGGTTGTCGTGTCACTATCCCTGATTTTGTTAAGGCTGGTGATAGGATTTTAGTAGACACTGCTGAAATGAAATATATCAACAGAGCATAAGACATAGCATTTAACTAAATAAATCTCTTTAGTTTTTAGTACCATTGATTGATTGTTTAGGCGTCTATGTATCAACAATGCTGGGCCAACGCTACGGTATAGTTTGACACCCACTGGCAGCTGATGCCTCCTATTGTTTACTGTGTTGATGGCAGATGATGGTTGCAAATGGTACTCGATATCACTTTAAAATATCCAAAATTGATTAAGCATCATACATGTTTTTTGTATACGATACCAACTCACAATAAGAATCTTTCCGCGGGCACTAGTATTTATGGGTTACTGTTAAACTCTCGATTTAGAATAATCGAATATGCTATAGTCCAACTCAACCCATTTTTCAGTGTTCCAGCATCAGTTTGAGCCTACTTTAAATCCGGGTAAAGGTGCTTCATTACTGTTGTAAAAATTCGTAACCGCACCTAAATATTCACCCAACTTAGTCACTTAGATCATTACCTACAAATCTTGGAGAATTCCGACCAAATTCCTTGTCGGGATTTACTTGGAATATTTTCACCGAAACATCAGATACCCAGAACATGTAATTTTGTTATGTTGTCCAAACAGCACCAAACTTTGCACACATGTTCTTGGGACCTTCCTAAACATATTTTACTTGTTTGGTATGCCAAGACCATGTGAAAGTATAAATACTACTTTTGCATTCAATAAATCATTAAGTGAAAACTACATAATCTACTTGTTCTCCCAATCACTTCCAATATCTCCAATGCTCTTATAACAACTACTGTAGCTTTACTGGTTTAATTAGCTTAACTTGTTAAATAGCTATATTTTTTGGCTCCATAAGACTCTAAGTTACACCAGATCATTTAGGATGGAAAAGTAGATAGGGTTAATCATCCAATAGTGAAAAATTGAAATTTCTGTTGCAAACTTTTGGTTAATATTTGGCCTGACTAAATTCACAAGGGCAGGTCTCTTCATTGTAGCGCGGTGCACTAGTCACAGACCCAATAGACCTCTTAAGCTTGCATGTGCTTTAGTTGCGCTTCTCCCAAATATTGTGGAATTTGTTCTAAATTTTGTATATACTGTTACAAAATTCTGGGGAGCATTGGAAGTGATTTGGAGAACCAGAAGAATTGGATGATATTCTCTTATTGTTTGATTGAATTTAGATAGAGAATTTATACTTTTAGGAGAGCTTCGTAGCACTTATAACAGGGTGCTACAAAAAAAGTTCCAGTAAGGGGTTTGGTGCCTTTTGGACGAGTTTATGAAAAACCTGATAACTTCCAGGCCTTCACTAATTCCAAGAATTAGCTGATATATTCCGAACTAAATCTTAAGTAAATAATTCATAGTTTAGCAATAAGCCAAATTGAATCCAAAGGTACATACATGGATTAGGTGTAAGCGGAATATTTAAACACATGCACCTAGATACTTACATTAACTTGGTCATTTAGATCATAGCTTATGAGCTTCATCATTTCCTGCCAAAATTCAAGGTTTTCTTTAAGAATTTTAATGTTGTAGATATCTGACATCTTGTTGAAAATATCCAACTTTGCTCGAAAGCAGACTTAGCTTGGTTGCTCTTGGAATCGTTATAAATGATGCAAGATTCTAGGGAGTTTTGGAAGTGATTCACAGAACGAACTCATAAATTAGCAATAAGTCAAGTCGAATCTAATGTTATATGAATGGTTTAGGTGTAAACTAAAATCCACAGCAATAAACACATATACAACACTTGGTTTGCCTTTAACATGAAGTATAAATACGACTTTTATGGTCAATAAATCATCAAGTGAGAACCACACAATCTACTAGTTCTCCAATCACTTCCAGCCGATATCTTCAAAACTTTTGAAGCAGAATTTACAGGGTGTATCGGAAATTCGTCCAAATCTTCGGAATTGATTTTATTTGATTGTTCAACAGCTCCTAAACAAGTCAAAAAAATGAATAAAGAAAAGGCTACTAAAGTTATCCAGTAACTCTAAGCATACATCTCTTAAAGCCTTTCCAAAGCATGCTCCAATTGCATTTGTAAGTCAGCTATAACAAGAATAATTTCTTTTAGTGCTTTAAATTCTATGGAAACCGTTGTAAGAGTTTTGGAGATATTGGAAGTGATTGGGAGATCAAGTAGATTATGTGGCTTTCACTTGATGATTTATTGAATGTAAAAGTGGCATTTATACTTTTACATGGTCTTGGCAAAAAAATCACATAGAATATATATAAGAATATCCCAAGAACATGTGTGAAAAGCTTGAGGACTTAGGATAGCTCTGAGGTCATTTATGTCCTGGGTACCTGATATTTTGGTGAACTATTCAAGGTATATCTCAACAAGGAATTTGAGCAGAATACTCTAAAATTTGTAGGCTATGATCAAAGTGACAAAGTTAATGGAGTATCTAGGTGTACTACCTGATTTACAACAGATGATACATACATTAACTATAACTTTTTTTACAGAATACTTTTATTTAGCCTCTAATGTAATCAACAACAGCTCCTTAGATAGTGGTATTTTATGGAACTTTGAACGCACTCAATGTGTGAAGCATTTAAGATGAAGTCGGCTCTAGTAAAGTAACTTTGCTGGTTTCATGATTCCAATGAAAATGGTATATATTAGTTGATGTCTTACAAGGGTATATTGTTTGTAGCTAATGGAATTGTAAGAGCATATTTAAGTAAATAAATATTGAACAAGTTGATGGATGATGGGTGTGAAATTGTGACTTCCCCGGGGATTGGAGACTGGCTAATAATGATAAATGAACTACTTGGGTATCTAGTTCAAATAAATTCAAATATTTACCTTAATAGTATTTTTTCGGTATTAAATCATACACAGGGTCTTGAGGTAATAAATTTATCTTGCTTTTGAATAACATAAGAGCGCCTTTTTATGCCACATGGATATACATATTACAAACAAATTTAATGATGACACCACACTCACAGGTTACTGGATCAATGATGTATAGCCTATCTAACCTGATTCGGTTCTTCCTCCAAAATAGATAGCATCCAACTTGCCATCCGATCCCCACCCTCCTGGTGTGCTAGGATCAGCTCCCATCCATCAATCCACACTTCCCAATTAGCCTCGCATAACGCTAGCCTACATTCTTTATGTGCAATGGTGCAGATTCCTCATTCCGATCCAGGGCTGGCCTTCATTGCCCTGACTAGACTGCCAACTCAACGTCCCCTCCTCACACCATGCATCACCTTCGCATCACACCACACCACACCATACCGCACCCCTCGTCACCAACGTCAACACCCTCAAAATGACCTATCATCATGGCTGCATTCATATTCACACGAGCATTCACACTAATATTCTCCCCGACAGCACCAGCACCCTCGCTCTCAACCAAACTCACCTCGGCCCTAACCCAAACTCAAACCCAGGCCCTCACTCTCACTTCTCGCTCCATCATCCGTACTACCCCTGCCGCCACTTTTGCCATCTACTCATCTTCACCCCCATCCCCATCCTCATCCTACTCTGTCCCTCACTCCACTCCTTTCCTCTCCTCCCCTTTCCCCCTCTGAAATAGTCAGCCCCACCTTCCCCTAATCCGAACCATATCTGATTTTCATCCCTACCTAGCCCAAGCCCTATTGCCACTCCAATTGCAATTCCCATTCTCCAGCGCGTTAGCCAATCGGTTCCGCATTCAATTGGTTTTGTATCAAAGGCAAACCAAATGTTTGTGTAACTGTGCACTTCCTCCCACCATGCGAAACCACAATTAAACCACCGCTGATAGGTAGCCAGAATAGGCGAAATAAACATACAAGGAGTTTCCAGAGATCATCAACCTGACTTCACGACAAGAATAGAACCAGCGAATTCCGATAATCTCGAATGGGATGAAACCCAAATGCATCCTATTCGCTCCATCCACAAGAAAATTCCCCACGTCAACAGGGTAAGACGGACGCGAAATGTCGCAAGCCCACACCGCAAACTGCCAGCACTTTTTGTGCTCATTGGAGGCGGAGCAGAGTAGATTACTTGCTCGCGGTGTTGCACAGAATTTATTCCAAGATGTGCCGAAGTTGAGAACTGAGCCTAGGCCCTCGTGTAATATGATGTGGTAACGACGTGATCACCTGTAGCATTCCTGAATCCAGTAGATTGTGTACATTGGGACCAAGGCAGATATTTTTAAATGCGGATTTCATGGAGGTTGCGGAAAATCATCGTATCAGCGCTACAGACGCGTTAGAAATGAGGAATTCCACGGGGATTCTAAAATTAGAGGCCTGGGTGGTACAGATGATTTGGCAAAACTAACTTGAATTGGGCAGAATACTTTAAAAAGCATATGAATTCATTGGATTGACACTTTCGGATAATGGCCTCCTCTCCGTTCTGATCGACAATGCGAGTGTCACCTATTCAGATGAGTAGCCAACAACGAAATTCTGTCTTGCATTAGATTTCAAAGCATCATTCAGAATTCCATCTTGGGATACCGTTACTGCCCGCAACCATCCAAGAGCCTAGAAATGGGGCACAAGAGGGGTTGGGGTGTTTGGATAGACAGCGTACCAGTCGAAGAGTCCTCCGATTGCCAAATTCCGGCGTGGATGATGGCAAGTTTGGTGATGGTGATACGGTGGGCAGTGTGATTAGTAATATCCTCTTTGAGGGAGCGCTGATGGTAACATTGGTATTCTTAGTGACGGCAACTCCGGCTTGTGTCACCCTTACAGATCACCATTCCCAGTCGGAAAGGTAATCATGTCAAATTTGGATTACTGGCCGACTGGGATAACGCCAACTTGGCACATATCACACGATCTGTGCCAAACGGCTGCCCATATGCCAGAGGCATGTCTGTATCCTAATCATGGCAGAGCCTAGCGCCCTGGCAAAGCAATGACTCTATCATGTGCATGCATATCCTGATGCTCTACACAAAATTCATTGTCAATGTGCACCGGGCGGCAGCTAGCACCAGGCTAGGCCTGATATCATTTGCAACCATTATATACACGATCTCGTAATTTCATTTGCGTACAGCAGCTTCATGATGGAGCCAACAAAAGGTTTAGGTAATTAATCTAATTCGGTAGGACAGTAATTATTTGCATCCAATTAAACATATCCAAAAGGGGTAGTCAAGGAACATGTAATTCTATGATTCGGCATTCTCCTCAATGCAGCAAAGAATGCATCATTTGGTTGTTCTGAAAACACTCCATGCGTGTAGAGATGCATGTAACCACCTCATATGTTATTTTTCCATTCATCGATAATCCAAATCGGCATCTCGCTGAGGTGCTGATTTTTCATATATAACCAAACGTCTGTCGTGGCATTGCCGTTATTCTCCATCTAATTAAGTATTATACATTCGCCTAGAGGGCTAAGCCTACATCACCTAGATTCTTTTATCGAGCCTTTACTTGATACGATAGATTCCACGCAAAATGACTCTAGCTTTTTCCAGCCATTCGATCAATCGTCTTTCCTCGGGCTCCATTTCGAAAAAACCGATGATGGTGATGAAAAATAGAAATTCAAAAAACCTTTCGTTAGTCCTGTCCGGC
Organism: Basidiobolus meristosporus CBS 931.73; assembly: GCA_002104905.1. Lineage (NCBI taxonomy): Eukaryota > Fungi > Basidiobolomycota > Basidiobolomycetes > Basidiobolales > Basidiobolaceae > Basidiobolus > Basidiobolus meristosporus. Next base: position 40,362 of record MCFE01000011.1, on the reverse strand, counting down.
AGCGCCGTCCAGTCTTTAGTCCCTTCAACTCCAAGAAACACAGTCGCTTCCATCTGTCGGAGCCTCACCGAGATACCCGCCAAGGAATCCCTAGTCAACTGCGCTTCTCCTTACGAAAATGGACCAGTATGCATACTGCCACTGCTATATCTGGGAACTGAGTCCAACGCCTCTAGCAAAGAGAATCTACAGAAGTTCGACATTCACTATATCTTGAATGTCGCCAAAGAGGTCACAAACCCATATCTTAGAGACCCCCACAGCTGCGACTCTCGCATCCCTTTAGAATCGGGCTCCGATCGCCGGTTTGTTGGCTATAAGAAATTTCCTTGGGGGCACAATCAGGAAAACATCGTTGATTCCTTCGAAGCGGCATTTTCATACATCGATGAAGCTCGCTCCCGCGGCTTTCCAGTGCTGGTCCACTGTCAGTGCGGGGTTTCTCGATCGGCCAGCTTAATCATCGCGTATGTGATGCGGACACTTCGAATGAATGTTAACGAGGCATATTCATATGTCAAAGCCCGTAGCTCAACCATTTCGCCCAATATGGGCTTAATTTATCAGTTAGTAGAGCACGAAAACTCATTGAACCTGCAGGGCAAAAACTCCGAATTCTCTGAGCCCGGCACACCTACGTTGCCTCGCCGGGCAGCTTGTGTGTAGTTTTGTTACCAGTAGATGGAGTTCGTCCCGTTGATTATTTATTATACTTTATGTTTAGATATTTGTTTTCCTGTACATAATTCAAGCTCTTCGTTGTTATCTCTAGTATTTGCCATCGTGGTCCATGTTTAGCTGGATTTTATCATCAGGCCACATTCAACAACAATTCAACAATATACTTCGCCTTTACAAACAACATCTTTATTAACAAATGCAACGTACAGTCACATGCCCACGCTAGAATTTTCTCTTCACCAAGATCGATGGACCTATATGGTAAAGACCAGGTGGAAGTTAATTTACGCCCAATGAATATCTGTGGGCTAGCGGTTATTGGATTTCTTAAATGAAAGAGTCCATCAAATTCCATGTTACATTCGCAACATTCAATTCATTTGGTACAACCCGTAATAATAAACTGTATTATCTGTTTTTGCACCTTCAAGCTCATTTCACAAGGATATTTTGATGCTTGGTACAAATGGCGTAACTATTGTTTGGTTACCCGAGAATGGTCAACCTTTTGATATTGGTTGATGCGGAACCGATTGGCTAACCTGCTGGAAAGGTGATGGGAATTGTAATTCGGGTGGCAATAGGGTTTTGGCCAGGCAGGGATGAAGATTAGAGATGGTTCGGATTAGGGGAAGGTGGGGCTGACTATTTCAGAGGGGAAAAGAAAAGAGGGGAGGGAAGGTGAGCGAGGGATGAAGCAGAACGAGGATGAATAGCTGACAGAAGTTGAGGCAGGGGCTATATGGGAGTCAGTGTGGGTGTGGGAGAGCGAGGGTCTATGTTTGAGTTTGGGTTAGGGCTGGGGTAAGTTTGGCTGTGGAAATGAGTGTAGCCATGATGATGGGTCATTTCGAGGGTGTTGACGTTGGTGACGAGGGGTGCGGTATGGTGTGGTGTGATGCGAAGGTGATGCATGGTGTGAGGAGGGGACGTTGAGTTGGCAGTCTAGTCAGGGCAATGAAGGCCAGCCCTGGATCGGAATGAGGAATCTGCACCATTGCACATAAAGAATGTAGGCTAGCGTTATGCGAGGCTAATTGGGAAGTGTGGATTGATGGATGGGAGCTGATCCTAGCACACCAGGAGGGTGGGGATCGGATGGCAAGTTGGATGCTATCTATTTTGGAGGAAGAACCGAATCAGGTTAGATAGGCTATACATCATTGATCCGGAAATTGTCAATTCTGGGTAAAAAATCATGGCCATCGCCCAACCAAGTTACTGTGTTCTTGATTCTTGGATCCTAATGTATACTAGATATTTGGAGTTTTAATAGGCATTCCAACTAATCTAACTTTAAGCTAAACGAATCCAGGTTAAACAGTATTCTAACGGTATGTTGCAGCTTACTTGTATTTCTATTTTCAAAGGACTAACAAATAGGTTAGCTGTTCTCATGTTATTTATTGTTGGGAAAAGTAACATGCTGAAGTAATACTCCGGATTTTCCTAACCTACGGTGCTGATACCAGCAGGTAGTATATTGCCTTTTTATGTTACGAAAATCTTACTAAACTTTACTGAGATAGTTGGAAATAGTAAATTGTTACATCTTCAGAGTTGTGCGTGTACTAAAAAGACGAAGTCTTCCAAATAACAAATAAACTGCGCACATAATATTACCTTCTACAATGCATCTCCTGATTTCCACACATTGTGTTTTTGCCCAATGAGCCAAATGAAATAATCACTCAAGTTATCCAAGTTGATTCAAATACAAAGAACCTTATTGATGTCAAGAGGATTCTAGAGGTATTCGAAGTGATTGGAAGAGCGAGCTGACTATGTTGCCTTTGCTTTATGTTTTATTGAATATAAAAGATGTATTTATGCGTTTGCGATGTTTTGGTAAAACGAATCTAGCATATGCTTATTGCGGCCCCAAGAGTATGTGCCCAAAGTTTGCGGTCATTTGGATCACTATGAAAAACATGATATTCTGGGTACTTAGTATTTAGTGAAAATATTCAAAATCCTGACAGAAAATTTGGCTGGGAAATAGTAAGGACATAGACTCAGTTACTGTAAATATTTAGGTGTAAACATGGAGTTTACAACAATTTGTTATCTTGTCTGCTACAGTGAAATGGATTCGCTGCGAGCCTTTGTAGTGTATCAGAAGCAGTTTGGAGCACTGAAAGATCTGAATGATATTCACTTGTTGGTTTGTTGAGTTCAACGAAGGCTTTCATACTTATATTAGAGCTTGGTAAAGCTAGTGATACGAAACAAAGGGTCTAAGTTTTAGGTGTTAAAATACGGAATTTCGATATTGTCCATAACAAAATGAATTCTACGAGTTTTGTTTTGGCTGCATCAGAGAAGGTCATGTTCTTGTGACTATAAGTAACGCTATTATGAGGCTGGGCTAGAAATAGTTGGGGTGAATTTAGTTAAGTATTTCCATAATAAACTTTCTCAAAAGTACTAACCCTTTAGGAGCACACCACGACAATGATCAAAGAGCAACATTAATCAATAGTTTCTTGAGGTCATAGTTGATGCGCTCCAAACGATAGCATATGACGGATGGCGCAGCTACCACAGACTTATCCTATATTAGAGGCTAGAGATTTTTAGGAGCTAATTATTCACCAAATCAATTAATTGATTAGCTATCCCGATGATTCGGAAAACACAGCCATAAATAGTTAAGCAATGAAGATTCTGAACATCTTCGAAATACCCTAGACCACAGCTCATTAGTTATTTAAAATTCTAATAGGTTACTTTCCGACAATTGCACACCATTGTATAGTTTTTGAGCAGAAATATCATAGGGAGCTTTCCAATGACATATTTCATACATTCAACACTACGATAATTTTATATTGTATTGGCACAGTTTTGAGAAGACCCTCAACAGCCTCAAAGGATGTGAAACTGTCGAGATTTATGAAGGTGATACATGAGTAGTGACGCTAATTGTATATTGCCACGAAGTACTCCCACACTTTCGAATCAGTCACAATTGAAAGGTAACTATTGATAATCTATAACGAACCAATATCATCTCTACAACTGTTAGAGAGAGAGAGAGAGAGAGAGAGAGAGAGAGAGAATGTGTATGTGTGAGTGAGTGAGTGTGTGATTCGGATAGGTTTGCGCATGTAGAAGTTCGAAAATCTTTTGGATGTTTTGTTACAATAGTTTGAACTCTTCGAGGTAGCGTATTTTATAAAGCTTACCATGGGAACTGATATTTAAGAAGGCATATATAGATGTAGCTCAGTTGCAGCTACTTCATACCATTGTTCTCTATACTTATCCACTAATTTTTGACTCTGGTAATGGGCTAATGCATTCAAGGTAGTCTTCATGGACTTTAAGGCTCTACCCTTCTACCATGAACGGGATGGATATGGCCATTGTTAGTAATCGTAAGGTCAAGTCTTTAAATCCGAGAACCAGACGCTTTCCTATAATAATAGTAACAATAATAACCAATATGCACTTTTTGAACAGTTACCAAAAAAGTCTGATATATTTGGCAGGAGTGGTTGTCGAGTAATGAATCCAGTAGGGAGTACAATGAAGAAAAAGCTTAGTTAACTCACTGAAACTGAATAATTGAATACTAGTAATGAGGGGGATTATTTCTCGTTTTCTCAGGATTCCAACACACTGGCACGATTTTTTTACAATGGGTTCCATCATTAGCCGAAATAATGATGATCATTGCCAATATACGTTTCGCGACCATACCATTTCCGTTGGGCCTGTAGATGATTTCAAATCATGACTGGGTTCACAGACGTAATCAGGTTATATGGTTGAGAATAGTGGTGTTGTGGTGTTAATGATAACTTGAGTCATGTAGCACTCGCCTGCATGGGTGCAGCGAATTATCAACATAATTATGAGTGGGATACATTCATTCGCAATCGTTCTTTTTGACCATCCTTCCTACGGATTGGTCGCATTCAACATGTAGAACGTTTTCTACGGGTCGAATTTACCTGAGAAGGACCTTGATGTTTGTGTAATAAATGGACTTGTAAATAGCTGTCATTTGTCCCCGGTTTTCTCATGTGTACTCATTCTCACTAATCCCAAGAATCCCAGTATACATTGTAAGGATCACTCGATATAGCATCAGATCTAATCGACATTGCAAAAATAAACGTATGGCATGCAATTGCAAATCGGTTTACCGATTAATCGTTTGAGGTCACCATGAATGCGTCGCTTCTAGATTCTTCAAAGATACATTGGACAGGTTTATGCTTGGATGAGCTGTATGTAAGTTTAGCGCTTACAGGTTCCCATTGACCCAAGTAATATGAAATTTGAATTTCTTAGTACGATTTACATTCTCATCATACCCTTGAGTAATTTCTTTTATAGACAAAGTGCCATATAGAATACACCTGATTTACTTGCTATAATAGGCAGGAAACGACATGAAATCACTTTAATCCCTTTTGGGATACCTACTTGAAGCTAGTGAGCTAGTGTCTTAGACATTGTATAAAATAAATATTAATGGGGCGAGGGACAGAAACGGTCAGATGGTCAATATGGGCTGATAAGTGCATCTTATGCCATTCGTTCCCTGCATTCACTCCGAATAGTAGAGGCTAGAAGTCTGGATGTAGTAGCTCGACGAGTTGATCATTAGACCGTTGACTCCAGTCCTTTCGAAATGGGATTGCAAAAAGAAGTGACCCTAACAAAGTAAGAACCTTACAAGTTCAATTGGTGACGTATTTGGTGATACCTCATGGTGCTCCATCTTTACCATATCTCCAGCTCTCCAGCTTGGGCGAGCGCTCTGGTAGGGCAGAGAATCCAAAGGGGTATTGAAAGTCATTGCTACTCCGTAACGCCTTCTTATAATATTGGCCGCAAAGCGAGCACCATGATGTAGAGTTGGAATAGCACCGACTACGACGTAATGATGGTTAAACTCAGGGAAATCCCCAAGATTCTTACCAAGCTCCAACCAAAAAGTCGTACGAGAATATACCTCGTCTCACTAAACATCTGCAATGCAATGGCATCGCCTCCCTTCACAGTTGCAGTGCTGACCCTGTGCTTACATGGATCTTCAGACAAGACCCTCTGTCCGTCTTTGGAAGCTTACTGGACAATGAACCTTGGTGCTGCATCTTCTCTGTTCTCAAGCATGTCCCAAGCTGATTCAGGGATGCTACAGCAAGTATTGTAGATCTGTTCATTGAATCACCGCACGTGAACCTCCCTAGGATCAATAAGTTTGCGGGGAATATCGGGTAATACATTGATGATCACATGGAAGTATCAAAAGGTGTATGAAAATATGCATATGAGGCACGAGACTTGAAGTCTGAAAATCAACACCTGTTGATGTAGACTGATAAGAATCTCTCCTGCTGAACATTTACCCGCAGGTGGCAGGGCACACTAATGGTATAAATGAGGACAGCCGACCGTAGCAGCACCCACTTTTTTCCATCTTCCACATTTTTGCTGAATTGTATTCCACCTTGATGATTGCAAACCATCAAAAGCAGGCGAGAAAAGCATGCCCCACCATAACAAACTCATTCGACAATAAGCCATTTTATCAACAAGAATTGCCTTGTGACCAACCCACCAAGGTTGGTCCCAAAGTCTCCCCGAAGCCGTTTGAGGAAAGCAAGCCTGCTGAGCATAAATTCCTCTCCGCTGAGGCCTTTGGTTTACTCGATGAACATAAAGCAATTGATGAGTTATATAATCTCTTGAGTACAACCTTCGATCAGCTGACTGGATTAACTGATTTGATGAAAAAGCAAGACTCCATGTGATGAGTTCCTCCTACCAATCTGAGGGCTGCATGGTGTGTAACAAGAATAGCTTGATTTTATAACTAAACAAGATCGTAAAAATGATTCTGATTTCGCCTGTAAATATAATACTGGGATGCAAGCTAGCGTATATGTATATATCTCCATTGGATCCCTGGCCCTTGATTAACCTAATAAATGCCCCTCAATTCTCCGTGTATAAGATCCCCAATGAAACACATGTCCAGAGATCAGTTATAGCGTACAGGAATTGGTTGCGATTTACCCAGGCTAAGTATATATATGTATACATGAGTGTTCTTGTGATTGTCCGGCAAGCAGACTAGACGGTATTTGGTTACCACGGCTCAACCTGGTCTCAAATCGCCCGGGATTACGAGGTTTCTGAGGACTTTTGGTGCTGAAGCATTGGGAAGTAGAATTTACATTCAAACATACTTGGCTGATAAACGGTAGGCTATACTAGCGTAATGCTGACGCGTCATGGTGGGCTTTTGAACCGGAGCATAGCACCGGACAATATCGATAATCGCATTTCCATTGATTGAAATAATCAAATGATTTCAAGGCCCTCCCATATTTGGATAGTGTGAAAATGATGGTAACATCATGGTTGCATTCACCGTGCTCAACTTACTGTATGAGGCTTAAAGATAAACGGTAACTACCGGATCACAGCTTGTATTAATCCGAACAGCATCAAGAGTGCTGTGAAGCCACTGGAAAATCCCACCACTGTTCACACTATCCTAATGCCTGATATAGTAAATCTGCGCGATCAGATCATTTGTAAAATAGATGAACCAGAAATTTGGTATTGAATCTTAAGTTACTGCCATGCTAGTATCCATGCACCCTTATGTTGTATGTATTTGTGAGCAATATAATCAATAACAGATATAGGTAAGAAGTGGACTTGATTTCAACTGTTCGGACTTGCAAGGATAGCTGCCAAAGTATGGGTAACCCACAAAGACAAGATCAATGTGTACAACATAGGGTACAGCTTTCAGAGAGTCCAATGTTTGAAATAGTGAAGTTCTTTTTGATCCAGTTTATATCCATCGTTCCTATAAAAATACCATGAGCGCGCATATTGTTATGACGCTAGGCTAATAGGATAAGTTAGGTGTTGAATGGTGAGCCCAAGGTGTCTCAAGCCATCTGACCGGAAAAAGCTGGAATTAACTTTAGAAGAATCCTGCATGCAGTTGATGGACCTTTGCCCAAGGTTTGTTTCATTCTTTGTATTCAGATATTCCAACGTGTAAACATTGTGCTAGTTGATTTCGAAAGTTCTCCATGCTTTTGGTTTGGCTTAGTAGCACTTGTACTTGCCAGATGTCAAGATAGATTTACTGTTGTTATGAAAAGTAGGTGGTGACTACCAAAAGCAAGCTATCATGTTCTACAGGCCATGGGCCTAGTGAAAGCGACCAAATAAGTTGGTATACCTTGGTGAAGGTTATTGGAAGAAATCAATTTATCCATCTACATTTCTGGAGAAGCTTTCCATCACACTGGAAACAAAACTATCCATATTCATTCTCTACAGTGATCATAGGATTATTAAATTACTCTTTGATCAGGACCAGCAATAAACAAACCTGGTATTGCTGCATGGAGATCGGTCTAGACTGACCACCATTGCATCATACAAGCAGTGTTAGCTTCAACAATCTCTAACCATCGTTCGGTAGATATCTGATTAATACTGAAATTTGACTGGTAAGAGTTTACTAAGCCAGCCTAATGTGTGACGTGTATTCCAATCTGATCATACGCTTGATACAGCGCGAGGTTCCAAGATCTTCGGTAAACGTAATACGTCATCAGAAATTCCAATTGAGGATTTGATATAAATATTGGTGGCCTTAGGGTTACCAACAACGTAAAGCACATCGAAATGCCTATTCTTGAAGTAAAGACCAACGTACCAGCTGTGGATGAAGAAGCTTTCCTAAAAAAAGCCAGTTCATTGGTTGCCAAGCTATTGAATAAACCAGAGTCGGTAAGTACCGGTCATTTGTTAGTTCTATTGAAACTCCAAAATAATCCAGTATGAATAGTACGTAGAAATTGTACTTCAAAGTAATGTCGCGATTTCGTTTGGTGGGTCTACTGAGCCAGCTGCCTTCGTACGTCTCTATTCGATTGGCGGGTTGGGATTAAAAGAAAACAAGGCCATCACCAAGGATTTATCAGCATTGATGGAGGAAAGCTTTGGAATCAACGCTTCAAGAATGTACACCTACTTTGCTGACATCGAGCGCCAGAATACTGGTTTCGGTGGCACTACTTTTGCATGAGTTCCTCATATTCGTCATGCTTACTTATGAACAGGTTGAATCAGAAATAAAACTTTGACGTTAAACTATGCGTCTATAATTGTATATTTCCTTTTCTAATACTGAAGTGATTAATGTGCCTTTTGGCTAATATGAAGATGGGTAATTGAAGTTCATGTTAAGTTGAAATCAGACAAGACCATTTTATTGTAGAATGTATGTTGCGGGAAAAGATAATAGGAGTAATCATCCAAGCAATTGGGGGGGGCTTGTTTGGCAAATGATACGGAAAACGACACTACATATACCAATTCTTAGGAAGAGAGTTGAAATGGTCATTGACAGTTTGCTCATCAGCCCATAAGCTTTCGTCTTCAACTTCGGTTAATAAGCGTCTAACATTTTCATCATGATGAGGTGGGACAAGAACAGTATCAACTACATGAACAACACCGTTCTTGGCTATTCCGTCATAGACCAGTACACGTGCGTTGTTGACAGTGATTTTGTATTGGCCGCCTTTGGCAGATTCGCCTTTGATGTCCAACTCATACCCATCTCCAAGGTTGGTAGGAATTCTTAGCGCTGCATGGTTTCCGCGATTTTTGAATATCTCGTTAGTATAAACTAGCTCGGATGATACGTGATACTCCACAAGCTTCCTTAAAGTATCACGATTGTCGGGTGCGAATAGTTCGGCAAGATTTTTGTAGCCCAACTTACGGAAAGCTCTGTTGGTGGGTGCAAACACCGTTACTCCTTTGAAGCCCTCGAAATCGCCTCCATAACCACTAACATGGATGGCAGATGTAAGTGTACTAAATCCAGTAGGGATCAAATGAAGGCCGTCGAAGATTGAAGGTGGAGGAATAAGAACATGATTGATGGCATGAACCACACCATTGGTCGCATGGATATCTGCCTTTGTCACTTTGGAAAAGTTAATATAAGTATCGCCTTTCCAATGTCCAATTCGCACAGGGGTTGGTTGGTCATTCAACTCCGGCGAATTGAGTTGAGTACCAAGCACATGGGACTTTGCGATTTTTTTGGAGCTCAGCGCGTCAGGCAAGGTGTGGTAAACGATCCAATTGTAAATATCTTCCTTGCTAGGCTCTTTGCCATGAGGGTGGTCATCGTAATGAATAAAGGCCTCGTTTATGGGTGCGAATAGAGTAAGTTGCGCATCGGGATTTTCTAGGATCTTCTTGAGTCCATCATCATTAAGAACGATGTCTGCCAAGCGTTTGAATTGAGGGTCCCAGACAATGGTATCTAATATGGATTTTTTGCCTTTCGGCGGCTCGTCAAAGATAGAATCGAACGTCCACTGTAGGGGTTGGAAAAGTGATTGCTGTAGCATTCCGGAGCTGAGGGGGATACTCTGGGTAACGGAAGCCAGAGCTGACACCACAATCGATATATTCAGGAATGATTTCATAGTAGGAAGCAGAGTAAAAGTGAGCTGGTAGAATGTGTGATTATTTTTGAACTTAAATAAGGCTTCATGGCACCGCAATACTGATGACTTTTCTTTCAACACAACTTACGTGTCATATATATCATTGGGGTTTCAAGGATAGTGCTCGTAGCATGCTGCTTGTCGATGATTTCGGTCCCAGACCGGTTATGCTAAACCAAAACAAACAAAATTTCAAACTCATCAAGTTGAAGAAATTACTATGCAATGAATTCGCAGCATATATGATGCTATGCACTGATAAACCCATGAAAACTCTGACACCTCATAATTAGTGGTTAATCATCAGTGACGAGGTCTATAGCCAATCGGGGACATTGGGAATCTATTCCCGCCAGCAACGGCGTTGGAATATTAATTACTAGAGACACATCGTTTGCGGAACGACGCATCAATATAAGGCATTAGCAAAGTCATGGAAGAGGCAATGGAGATCGACAGCCAATGCATTGAAGCGGCCATTGTCATCATTATTTCATTCAATGGGAAATTCGCGTCTTCGCAAATTGTAATGATTCGTTGCGATTAGTCAGTTATTAGGCCCTGTGATTAGTTCATCAGAGGTAACGTACACTCACATTGTCAGCCAGTTTCAAAGATCATCAGTTTTTTGATCTGGTTCTAGAAATTACAAACATTTATGCATAAATTAGTGATGTCAATTAGCTTACTCCGAAGTATACTCACTATTAAGCTTATCTGCAAAGGATGATGATGTAAATATAGATGGAACTATTCAGGTTCGGCCCTAACGATTTCTCTGAAAGTTCAAAATTTACTCAAATTTCGTTTTTATTTACGTATATGCAAGTAGTCACATTGCCGATTTGCGGGTAGGTGCCATTAGTAGTAACGGGCGTGAGTGGCTTTATATATTTCGGGTTATTGAAGGCCAATTTTCAAATTGATCTACAATCAATCGGGGTTTTCCCCTAAAACCACCAAGGGGCACAAATAATTCAAGCTCACGATCTGTGTTTGAACTGTTTTTATTTAAATTGCTTGATACATGAGGATGGTCCTATACGATCTCTGGACACAGTCTAATGATGATCAGAGGGGAAAAGCGTCACGCACAATGTTGCAAAGCTTATGGATCATATCCGTTGCTTGGGCTTCTGACAGAATATTAGGTTGACAGAAGATGCCTACCCATGCCTGATCTCCTCTGACTGAGATTTCGATATCAAGGTCACTCTATAGACAAAAATTGTTAGAATGAATCATAGAAATATGTGCTGAAGGATCTGTACCTTAATCGAGGAGGCTGCTGGATTCAGTGATATGTCATTATCATTCAAATGAGCTGCTTGTTGAATCGCCTTGATCTGGTTACTTGAAGAAAGGAGCTAACATAGCACAATTAGTACCTGTGGTGGCTTATAAACATAAATGGATCAACTTACATCAAGGACATCAAACATCCCAGTTAATGAGCCCTCATCAGAGAACTTAAGGTAGTTCACGTAGGTGTTAAGTAATGGTTTGCCCTGGTATCCAACAACACGTTGAATATCGTGAATAAATGCCTGTTGATAAGGTGTCTGAAGAGCCAAATCCTCTTGGATTTTGAGAGAAAGTTCGACCAATCCCATTGTCTTGGCATTCTTGACATATAGAGGTAGCATATTGACACAAGGTGCAGCAAGCATGCTAATTCCGTCAACAGGGGCGGAGCGGCCCGAATGATAGAGTCCAAAGAGTGAATCGCCCGACTCCAGCATATCGCATTGGAGGGTTGCCCATGCAGCTAAGAAGATAGCCTGCATTGTTGTTTGATGCTCACGGCATAATTCTTCATATCGAGAGACGTTGTTCAAAGCATCTGAAATGAGCACAAACGTACGCGACTCCGTTTGCGTGTTCGGATTCATTACTGGGAACATCAAAGGCACGGAATCCTGCAAGTATTTCTTCCAGTATTTAGTCTGGGATTCCTCTTCTTGCGAAAATACATAGTCTAGGAATCCAGAGAAACCTGGACTGTTAGTCGAATGATTGATGTCATGATAGGCACTCTCGAGATCAGTCAATAGCAACGGCAAACTCCAGCCGTCATAAAGGGCATGATGAAGCCCGACTACTAAAACGGTGCTACTCAAGAACCTAATGCAATGAGCATGAACTGGAGGTTGATCAAGGCGAACAGGGACTGAAGCTCGTCTAGCGATGGTATCCTTAATAAAGTCCAAATCTAATTCCTTGTCCAATTCGTCAACGGTCCAATCAAGAACTGGCTGTTCCAAAACTACTTGGACATAGGGCATCTTGAAGTCAGATGTAGCAACAAAGGCAGTTCTAAGAATGCTGTGTTGCTTAAGTAATGACAGCCAGGCGGATTGTAGCTTGGTTGAATCTAGTCTCTCCGAACTCTTGAAAGCAAAGTACGACATAAAGTTTGCCTTTTTCGAATTTTGCCACGAAGAAATTGTGAAGATTTGAGCCGGTGAACAAGGTGCAACGGTCTCGATAGGAGCATCAGGAATATTCAATAATGCCGGGATCGATTCAAAGAATTCAGTACTTAAGTGCTGAACAGCTTTCTTCGATGCTCCAGAAATTGAGTTTGTGCGCGAATTATCTTGTTCTTGATTCACCAGGCGGGCCATATTTTTGACGGTAAGTTGTTGAAGAATATCAGCGACAGTAAGATTTAATCCGATAGAGCGTAATTTGGAAGATACGCGGATCGCACTAATGGAATCCAGACCAAGATGGAAAATAGATGTAGTACCCTTGATCTTGTTGGGCGAGATTTCGCCGACTTCAGCCAGTACGTCTCTAATGGTGCTCTCTACTTCAGATAGAACGCTTTCTTCCGTCTCATCATCCTCCATATAAGAGATACGTTCGATCGTTTCCAAGCTTAAGCTATTATATAATTGCTCCAGCACCTTACGATCGGTCTTATTGGTGTTGCCACGAGGAAGTTTGTTGATCGGTATAATCAAACTAGGTACCATGTATAATGGTAGCTTCTTCGTTGCCTCCGTATGCGCTAGCTTGACTATGGTCTTAGCAATAGCGACATCTGATTCCTCGCTTAGTAATGCCAATGACTCTGAAGAACTTCCAGCAGAGCATGCAATAAACGACACCAGTTGATCTCTACTTTGCCATTGGTTTTTGAGAACATAGGTCACCACGCCCTCGATGAGATCGCTCGATTTGGATATGACTGTACTGATTTCGCTGAGTTCAATTCGTAGTCCGTTCAGCTTCACTTGATCGTCAATTCTTCCAATGAATTCAATTGAGCCATCCTGTAGCATACGCACAAGATCGCCAGTGCGATAGATCCGCTCATTGATGCCTGGGATTGCAATAAACTTCTGTGACGTAAGATCTTGGCGTTTCAGATATCCACGAGCAACCTGGGGGCCACCAATGCAAAGCTCTCCTACACTGCCACGAGGAAGCACTTGCGACTTAGGAGATACGACGTAGCATGAGCAAGTATGTAATATACTTCCAATATTACTGGGCTTCATGGTCTTATCCATGTTACATAGCAGACTGCATCCAATAGTGATCTCTGTCGGCCCATAGGCGTTGAACAGAGAGCAACCGTCGCCCCATTCTTCAATAACTTGCTGTGTCAACATCTCTCCACCAGCAACTAAGTATTTAACAGTTGGTACGTTGCTGCGATGGAACATTGATGCCACTGTTGGAGTCATGGCAACATGGGTGATTCTTGATGAATTGATCACCAGCTCTAAATTGCTTAGCAAATTATCGTTGGTGGATGATATGATAGTTATTCCAACACTCCAAGTGAAGAACATCTCGAATATCGAGACGTCAAAGTAATAGCTCGCGTTTTGTAAGAATCTAGAGTCAGACTCCCATGGTAAGAGTCGGTGAGTAGAGGCAAAGAATTGAACAACACTATGATGTTCGATCATAACACCCTTCGGTACACCTGTGGTTCCTGAGGTGTAGAGAACGTATGCCAAACTGCTCGGAGAAATGGTAACGGGAGGATTACTATCCATCTGAGTCGAGAGGTTGACTTCATCGAGACAAATCACTTCGACAGGATCCTCATTCTCGACGATAAGGCCAGATGATAAAGATTTCGATGTTAACACTACACAGGCTTCAACCTCTTGTATGATGTACCGTTTTCTGTCTGAGGGCGCCTTAGGATCTATTGGTACGTAAGCGCAACCTGCCTTCAGAACTCCTATAATACTCATGTACATGAGGATAGACTTCTCGAAACACAGTGGAATGATGGTTTCTGGCTTGACATTCCTACTTGAGAGGAAATTGGCAACTTGATTTGCTCTGCGATTAAATTCAGCGTAGGTGAATTTGCTAACGTCAATATGGGAATCAGATATCGAGTGAACAAATTCGAAAGCAATCTTGTTGGGGGTTTCTTCGGCGTGTTTCTCGACAAATTGATGCAGGAGTGATACAGGTCCAGTGCCAAGGGATTCTGGGTTAGGGTTTCCTCGAGACATCAACCTCTGAGGTAACTCGGTGAATGATTCGGGGCTACCCGCAGGATTCTCCAACAAGTCTACCATTAGGGAATCCAATTGCTCAAGCATCATTCTCAATTGATGCTTGGTCATTACGCTATTCTTACAAGCAGCGCGTAGCATTAGCTGATCGCCTAATGGTTCAATTTCAACACTAACAGAAAACTAAACTCAATATTAGAATACATGTACTTATGGTGATCGATGCCAAAAGTACTTACTTCAATCTCTGCTTTTCCGTCTACGATATCCCACAGTATACGGCCATTATCACCACTGGTACCTTCGCCCTTTTGATACAAGAACAATGTATCAAAGAGTTTTTGTCCATTGGTCGATTTGTTGGCTTGCTTTAGAATTGTTCTTAGCGGAGTATGCTGGTATTTGATACTTTCAACATTCATCTGGTGAAGCCCACGAGTGAGATCTGCATTATTATCAAAGCGATCAACAGTGACTCTGCATGGAATAGTATTGAAAGAAGGTCCCATTATCGCTTCGGCGTTTTCTACTGGTACGGTTCTTCCAGATACAACTCGTCCAAACGTGACATCGCTTTCACCAAGATAGCAAGCTAATAACCTTCCCCATGAAGCTTGGCCTACTGATTGCATAGTGATATCCAGAGATTGGCATATAGCCTCAATATCTTGAACAGACATACTTGAAGAGATCTCATCCATGTTGACGATAAAGGCACTGGATGAATCTAAGATATCACCTTGAGATGGGAATGTCGATACATTACAATCTTCTAGAGCTTGTGACCAATAAGCGTTTGCTTCACTCTCTGGTCGCGACACAATATATTCAACCATATTCTTATAGGCAGGGCGTTCGGGTACTGGTTCTCCGAAATAGAGTGTGTGAACATCCTGTAGCATTAACGGCAAACTCCATCCATCATAAAGTGCGTGGTGCAACGACATAATTAGTAGAGTTTGCTCTGGCTTCTTGACAACGCTAAACGCTATTGGGGGACGTTGCATGTTCTGGGTTTCCTTGACAGCTGTTTCGATATGCTCCTCTACTAACTGATTCATATCACAGTTCTCATCAACCTCTATCTCAGACCAAGGCATCCAAACGTCACGATTAACTACTTGAAGATAGCTGAATGAAGTGTGGTTGCAAGGGAAGAAGCTGGTTCGGAGAATATCATTCTTTTGAATTAACGACATCCAGGCTTCCTTCAAAGCATTGACATCAACAAATGACTTCAAATCAAAGACTGTGTGATTAAAATAGAGCTTTCCACTTGACTGTAGTGTGTGCGAGATCATTCCCTCTTGCATTGGTGTACAGGGATAAATCGCCAGGATTTCATCATCAGAAATCTTCAAGGATTCGGTGATTGATGATCTAACTTCATCCTCAAGTTCTTGGAAAAGAACTCTAGTTTTTTGCAATGTCTCTTCTACATCTTCAAATACCACATCAGAATTCTCTTCAAGGTAGTTGAACATGCGGCTAACGGTAGGGTACTTCATGATGTCAGAGACCGATAAAATTATTCCCCTATCCTTGAGTTTGGCCGACAACTTAATCGCACTGATCGAATCGAGACCAAGCTGGAAAATGGAAGAGTGACGTCCAATTTCATTTAGAGGAACATTGGCAACCTCTGAAATGGCCTCACTAATCTTCTGCTCTTGCTTCGCCCAGGACTGGTAGTCATCTTGAGTAATATCACTACCCAAGAAGACTGATTCATCCAGACCTTGATACTTTTGAGTAAGTAATTTTCGATTGACCTTTCCGGTTGTACCAAGGGGCATCTTGTTCACCAAGCAAACGTGGCTTGGCACCATGTACATTGGGAGTTTTCTTGCGGCTGCATCCAAAGCTGCTCTAATGATGGGCTTGAGCTCATCAACTACCGCAGATCCAGTTAATACAGTAAGATCTTCCGAATTATCAGCGATAAGGCTAGTGGCAATGAAAGCCACAAGCTGGGCTTTTTGTTGTTCAGGATGCTTGATCACTAGGGTTACAACATCATCAATACAGTCGCTTGCTTGAAGAATGACATGATTAATCTCCTCAAGCTCAATACGAAGCCCGTTGAGTTTGACTTGATCGTCCATTCGCCCAACAAAATCGATAGATCCGTCATGCAGAATTCTAACAAGATCACCAGTTCTATAGATTCTTTCCGATCTTCCTAATATCTCCATGGTAATAAACTTCTCAACTGTCAAGTCCGGTCGTTTAAGATAGCCCCTAGCAACATGCTTGCCACCAATGCACAATTCTCCTATGCCACCTAGTGGCACTAATTGAAGTGTAGACGACAATACAAATGCGGAGCAACTAGGTAGAGTACCACCAATATTACTTGGCTTGGAATGACGAGTAACTCGTTGGTTCAAAGTACAGCCAATAGTGGTCTCAGTAGGACCATATGCATTTTGAAGAATAACATCTCCATCGGTCCATTCATCCAAAACGCGTTGAGTAAGGCTTTCTCCACCAGCAACAAACACCCTCACTGATGGGACATTCTTCCGATTGATAATACTGACTACACTTGGCGTAAGAGCGACATTCGTAACCTCCATTTTCTGGATGATTCTCTCGAGATTGCTGAGCAAGAAGTCTTTAGCCGCGGAGCATAATGTGTAGCCACGACTCAGGGACAGGAATATCTCACAAATAGATACGTCGAACGAGAAGCTAGCGAATTGCAAGAACTTCACATTCGAACCATGCTTCAAGATACTGCTAAAGGCGGCAATACTTTCACGTACACTTCCATGTTCGATCATAACACCTTTAGGCAGGCCAGTGGTTCCTGAGGTAAATAGGACATAGGCTAGATCATTGGCTGTGAGAATGACATCTGGGTTGGAAGTGGATTGACTGGCTAAATCGCTGCCCAAAATATCGAGGGGTAGTATTGCCGGGCCCTTGCCTGACCCTTCGTTAAGTGAAACGGCAATGTCTTGGGTAGTGAGGACTACTGGGGCATCAACATTCGCAATCATATACAGGATACGGTCCACCGGTAATTCAGGATCGACAGGGACATATGCATTTCCACTCTTCAATACTGCCAATATGGCAATGTACATGAGAGGTGACTTCTTGATGCAAACCGGAACTACACATTTGGAAGAACTCTTCGATAAGATAAGATGCGCGATTCTGTTTGCTTCGCGATTGAAAGACTCAAAGCTCCAACTTTCAACCACTGGCTTATCATCATCATCAAAGTCTAGAACCCACTCTAAAGCAATCTTCTCGGGAATGTCAGCGGCATTCTTCTCAAACAAGGTGTGCATCAACCCAGTGTTTGTAGGATCGAAAATTTGAGGTTCCGGGTTCATTATCGACATACAACTAGGTTCAATGTCTAGTTGCATGACCTGCCTTTGTGGATTAGTTACTATTTCCACCAAAATTTGATCAAGCTGTCTCAGCAATATCTTGGAATGGCCTGGAGGTACGACGATATCTCTACAAGCTGCGTGAATAACAAATTCGTCTGTTGAGCCGGCTTCCAATTCAATGGAGATCGAATACTAGAAAAACGGTCAGGAGGCGAACCGGACTACATAGAGGAATATTTGACACTTACATCTATTTGAGCTTTACCATCGACAACCTTCCATAGTCTCTCCTCCACGTTCCCAGATTCGGAAGGATTCTTTTGATACAAGAATAGCGTATCGAAAAGGGGCTGATCATCCACACGATTAATCCATCTGTAAATCGATCTTAAAGGAGTATGCTGATAAGCAAGAGCGCGTGCATTCTCCTGTTGAATAGCTTGCAGAAGCTCAACATTGGTCACACCTTCGTTAACCTCTACACGACAAGGAATAGTGTTGAAGCATGGACCAACGATGTCTTCAACACCGTCAAGAGGTATAGTTCTACCAGAAACCACATGCCCGAAGACAACCTCTGATTCTCCAACGTAATATGAAAGCAATTTCGCCCAAGCTGCCTGACCTAGAGCAAGTACTGTAGTTCCCATATTATGGCAAGCTGCTTCGATCTCGCTGTTCTTAAGTCTCGATGTGAGTGAAGCAACGTGGCTTGCCGCGTTCTGGATACCTCTGGTTCCTGTCAGTTCAGGGAAACTAGTGGGAGTTGAATCCGCAAGTGCCTTTCTCCAATATTGCTTTGAAAGGTCCATATCTCTTGCAGCGACATAATCAATGAAGTTTCCAAATTGTGGCCTGACAGGTAGAGAGAAGCCACGGTAACAGCGGTAAACGTCATCAAGAATTAGAGGTAAACTCCATCCATCATACAGAGAATGGTGGATGGAAATCAAAAGACAAACTCTGGTGGCGCAATGGCATACAGTGAGGCGGATTGGTGGTCTCTGGAGAGTCAATTCTTTGGAAATCTCGGCTTCAGTTTCTTCAATCAGCGTGATTAACTCGTCTTCACTGTTGGCTGACTTAACTTCCCACGACATTTCATATTTATCGGAGTCGTACAATACCACCTGGATATACTTTTGGCCATCTAGCAGGCAAAAGCAGGTCCTCAGAATATCATGTGTGCGAACGACACATCTCCATGCTTCACGTAGCTTCTCCAAGTCGATTTTCGATTCCAAATCAAGCAGGATGTGATTGAGGTACACAGCCTTGTCCGATTTCAGGAATTGCGCAATCATACCTTCTTGTAAAGGTGAGCATGGGTAGATTGCTGATATGTCACTTTCTAATATGCCAATTTGGTTTGCGACAAGAACTCTATTTGAATTTTCAAACTCTTTGATGGCAACTCGCGCTTCTTCAATCAAACTCTGCTCATTGCTAGATTCAGACGATTCAGAGTCTAAACAGTGCGCCATCTGTTCGATCACAGGGTATTGCATGATCTGCGAAACAGATATTTCAAAGCCTTGTTTTCTCAGCTTCGACGAGAGAAGGATTGCGCTGAGGGAATCCAATCCTAGCTGGAATATAGATGAGCCTTGATTGATGTTACTTTCGGGTACGGGCGAAATCTGTACAATAATTTTGCGGATGATTTCTTCAGTTCCAGTCCATGGCCTAGTAACCAAAGTTGTTCCTGCGTGTAACAATTGCAAGGCCTGCAATTCGGTGCTCTTGTACATGTTGATCAGCTTCTTCTCATCTGCCTTGCCGGTATTTCCTAAAGGAAGGGTCGCAATAGGGAGGATATGGTGGGGTACCATGTAAGCAGGTAGCATACGTCTGGCCTCTTGAATAAGCGCACTGGCAATATTCCTGATTCTGGTAATTTCACTATCAGAAAGTTCTGTGATGGTTACACCACCGCTAGATGCCGCCTTAAGATCAGGCAAAACGACGAAAGAAACAAGCTCCTTCTTCAATTGCTCAGGGTGTTGAGCAAGGATGGTGAAAACGCTCTGAACGCTTTCTTCGACTGCTCTGAGGGTGTTGTTGATTTCGTCTAGCTCAATCCGAATACCGTTGATCTTAACCTGGCTATCAGCTCTTCCCAAGAACTCTATGGAATTATCGGCGGTGAGACGAACAAGATCACCAGTTCTGTACAGAACTTGAGAGCCGCCCTTGGGCCAGCTAACAAACTTCTCCGAAGTAAGTTCCGGTCTATTGAGGTACCCTCTGGTAACTAGAGGCCCACCAATGCAAAGCTCGCCAGGAGAACCACGGAGAACTGGTTCGAATCGACCTGAAGCAGACATGACATAGCCAGTACTATTTTCAAATACTCTGCCAATATTGCTAGCCTTTGCATCCTTGGTAACATTACAAAGCATTGTACAACCAATGGTGGCCTCGGTAGGGCCATATGCATTATACAAGCCATTACCAGCCCACTCATCAAGAACATGCTGAGTTAATGCTTCACCACCAGTTACCAAGCATTGGAGGGTGGGCACGTGAGAACGACGAACTAAGACGGCCATACTGGGAGTAAGATCGGCATGAGTAATACCCATTGAGCTGATCATCAACTCAATATCCCTCAATATAAGATCCTTGCTAGCGGCACAAACACAGATTCCTACGCTCCAAGACAAAAACATCTCGAAAATCGAAACATCAAATCCGCAAGAAGCAAATTGTAAGAACTTGGAAGCTGGCGTCATCTTGATCATTTTCTTGAATGCCGTTATACTGTGGACCACGTTTGTATGTTCTACTAGTACACCTTTAGGTTTGCCAGTAGTACCGGAAGTATACAGGATATATGCCAAGTTTGAGGGTTGCAGACTCTCAAGATCAAGGTTCGTCGTAGGCTGCCTTGCCAGGGAGTCGCTGGTATCAAGTGCAATAGCATTAACACCATTACCGACGAACTGGTCAATAAGGCTTTCAACAGTTAGGACTAGTTTAGCCCTAGTATCCTCGATGATGAAGTTCTTACGATCGGAGGGTGCATCTGGATCAACTGGGACGTAGGCACCTCCTGCTTTAGTAACACCAAGGATTGTAGCATACATCAATGGTGATCTAGGGATACAAACGGGTACTGGTTGTTCAATTTCAATTCCGGAAGTGATGAGATAGTGAGCTACGCGATTAGCTTCACCGTTTAGCTGTTCGAAAGTCCACTGAGTTGTCTCAGCACCGGAAGCATAAATTTCGGTAGCAAATTCTAGGGCGATTTTATCGCTATTGCTGATGGCAAAGTCCTCGACCCAACTGTGCATAAAGCGACGTGCGCCAACATCATACACTACGGGAGAAGGATTACAAATTGAAAGAAGTTGTGAAGGCAAAACATCTTCATTGTAGTCCTTGACTCGGCTGTGCGGTTTTTGGAGTAAGTCCATAAACAAGCCTTCGAATTGCTCCAAGAGTATCTGGGATTGTTCCTTCGAAAGAGTAGCGTTTTTGCACACCAGACTGATGCTAAGAGCACCATTCTCTGTAGGCTCCAATTCAATGGATAGCGCATACTGAACAGTTTAAATTAGCCATGTAGAAGTCAAATCAACATTCGTATATCTACTTACCTCAACCTCTCCTCTGTTCTCTTTCTCCAGCCAGATTGGCGCGTTATCTCCTGCTTCACCCTTCTCGGTTTTTTGGAAAATAAAGATAGTATCAAAAAGAGAAGATCCATTCGGCACCTCAAGCCACTTTTGAATCGATCTCAATGGGGTGCATTGGTGATAAAGAGCTTGAATGTTGTCGTCGTGGATTCTTTGAATGAGCTCGAGATTCGTCTCCACCTCCTTAACTGTTACACGGCAAGGAATGGTGTTAAAGCAGGGTCCGATTATCTCGGTTAAATCGGTGTTGCTGATAGTTCTTCCTGAAATAACGTGGCCGAATATGACATCATCCATATCCATGTACGCAGAGAGAATCTTTGCCCAAGCCGCTTGAGCTACTGCCTGCACAGTGGTTCCCAGTGATTGGCAGGCATGCTCAATATCGACTAGCTTGAGTGTAGCTACTTTTGACACCAAATGGCTTCCGGAAATCTGCTTCCTGGAATTGGTAATATTGGGGAACATCGCACTAGAATAATCATTCAGATGGTGCTTCCAGAATTCCTCGGCCGCGGCCTTATCGTATGAAAGGATGGATTCCAAAGCTTGAGAGAATTGAGGTCTCAGTGAAAGCTTTTCGTTGTAGCTATCGAATACATCCTTTACAATCAATGGCAATGACCAGCCATCGTATATGGCATGGTGCATTGATACAAGTAACCATGAGTTCTCGGATCCTTTGAACACGGTAAATGATATAGGTGGACGCTGCAAATTCTCAGTTTGTTTCCATGCTTTTTGCATGTACTCATCGGATATCGATTGAACCTCCTCGAAATCTTGTACCTCTCTCACTGTCCATGGCATGTAAGCCTTCTTGTGAACAATTTGAGCGTAGACAAACTCAGTATCATCGGTGTTGAAGAAGCTTGTTCTCAAGATTTCGTTGCTTTCGATGACCTTCAGCCATGCCTGTTCTAAGCGTGAAATGTCAATAGTAGGAATGAGTTCGTAAATGATATGGTTGAAGTATGCTCCACCAAGCCCTAATGTTTGTGCTATCATCCCTTCCTGCAAAGGAGTACATGGGTAGACGGCCACCACATCTCCCTCGTATTGTGCGCCCAGCTGAGGTTCGATCTTAGCAGCAAACCCTTTAATGATGGAGCGGGTTTGACTAGCAATTTCTTCCTCGTTAGCGACGCCAGCACCAAGTTGATTTTGCAAGCACTCGCCCATTAATTGGACCGAAGGATTCCTCATAATATCAATAATTGAGATATTAATGCCTCTCTCGCGTAATTTAGCCGACAACTGGATAGCGCTGATGGAATCAAGTCCAAGTTGGAAGATCGAAGATCTCTTGCCAATCAAATCTGAAGAGGTCTGTGTGACCTCTGCCAAGATGTCTCGAATCTTGCGTTCAATCTCACTCCAGCTGCTGTCATCAGTGTCCAGCTCACCTAAAGGATCAAGGTACGTTTGGAGGGAGACACTGCTCATGCCTGTAAACACTGCCATGAGTCTCTTGCGATCCACCTTTCCTGCACTTCCAACAGGAATCTTGTTGATGGGTAGTATGATGCCGGGAACCATGTATGCAGGAAGAGTGCTTCTTGCCTGGCTCAACGAAGCCTGGATCAACTCTTGTTTCAAGGTTGGGTCAGTTATCAACTCCGGTGAGAAGTCACCATCGTCACGAGCTTGTGTGGCGAGAAAGGAGACAAGTTGGCCTCGTGCCAGTTGAGGATGGCGGATAACAAGGGTGATCACGTCTTCAACCGATTGATGAGATCCAGCAATGACAGTATTGATTTCATCCAACTCAATACGGAAACCGTTTAGCTTGACCTGATCATCCATACGTCCCATGTATTCGAATGTTCCATCGCAAAGTAGTCTGACAATATCACCAGTACGATATAGCAATCCATCGATTCCTGGTACACGCATAAACTTCTCCGCAGTCAAGGTCACATTACCAAGGTATCCTCTGGCAAGTTGGGGCCCTCCTATACAAAGCTCTCCTAAGCAACCGGAGGGCTGTATCTGGTGACCCTGTTTGGACAGAACATAGGCCGAGCATGTCTGGAATGGAAGCCCAATATTACTAGCCTTATGTTCGCCAGTAACTCGTCTCATAGTACAAGCAATGGTCGCTTCAGTTGGTCCGTATGAGTTAACCAGACAACCGTCATCAGCCCAGTCGTTCACTATTCTCTGGGTAAGGGCCTCACCAATACAATACAATGACTTGATGCTTGGGACGTCCTTACGAGAGAGAGATCCAGCAACCGTAGGAGTCAAATCCAGATGGGTAATCTCCATGGCGTTGATCAGCTCCGTCAGCTGCCCAAGCAAAAGTTTCTTGGAGGCAGAACAAAGACAGATTCCGACAGTCCAAGAGAAGAACATATCATAGATTGACACGTCAAAAGTGTAAGTTGCAAACTGCAAGAACTTACTGGATTCCTCCCACCACAATAGACTTTGGTGGGTTTGAATACTCTGCACTGCACTGGCATGTTCGAGCATCACACCCTTAGGCTTTCCAGTAGTACCTGAAGTATACAGTACGTAAGCCAAGTGCCTATCTGTCAGCCCTTGAGGATGCGGTTGAGCAGTGGACTGGCTTGCCATCAACTCGGCGCTCAGATCGATTAGATTGACCTCCTCAGAGAGATAAGGTCTCAGCTCTTCGGTGATATCACTACCGACGGTCAACACGACACGAGGCGAAACCTCAGATATAATGAAGAGCTGTCTGCTTACCGGGGCTTCTGGATCAACAGGACAGTAGGCACCACCCGCCTTCAATACACCCAAAATCGAGATGTATGTCATAGGCCCTTTGTTCATGCAAATTGGTACAACGTCATCCGGCTGAAGACCGCAAGAGAGTAACAGATTTGCTACTCGATTGGCTTCGTCATTCAGCTGTTGGTAAGTCCATTTTTGAGATTCGGAAGCGTTCATCTCCTCCATAAACTCTAATGCAGTGGCGTGGGGATTCTTGGCAACACTGATCTCGAATAGCTGATGCAATAGCAGTTCCTTATCATTGACAAAGTACTTGGGTTGAGGATTACTAATTGACAAGCTACTCTCGCGCATAGTACGGCCCACCAATGCGGATGACTGAGTGGGTTGATGCACGATGTCTAATATGATATCATCCAGCTGGCTCAAAAGTAGTTCGCTCTGGGCTACTGGCATTACGGTGTTGCGACAAGTGATACGCAGCACCAGGTTGTCATCTTTTTCTGGAATAAGCTCGATCATCACCGAAAACTAAAGCATGTTAGTGAATGGGCCAAAGAACGATCACATAAATAGGCATACCTCCAACTGGCTCTCATCACGAATAATATCCCATAGCTGTTCGTGTGAAGATTCACTGGAATTGAGTTTTTGGTACAAAAATACTGTATCAAACAAGGGGGATCCATCAAGGTTACCGAGTCCCTTCAAGATGGATCTCAATGGTGTATGCTGGTAGGGGATAACATCCGTATTGTACTTCTGTAAAGATTTGAATAGATCCTCGTTGGTCTTTGATGGGTTGATTTCAACTCTGCATGGGACTGTATTGAAGCAAGGGCCAATTACATCCTCCACTTTCTCCATCGAGATTGTTCTTCCAGAGAGAACATGTCCGAATACTACATCATTTTCACCCACGTAGAAGGACAACAATTTTGCCCAAGCAGCCTGACCAACAGCTAGCACTGTTGTTTGTAAAGCTCTACAGATCGAGTTTAATTCTGACATCTTGGCCTTGCTAACCAGGGATCTTGTACTGCAGATCACCGAGTTCGGCTTGTTCACCAGTCCTGTCAAGTCGGGAAACATAGCAGGCTCGTAGGAGCTCAACATATTCTTCCAAAATGTTTGAGAACCGGCCTTATCAACCGAATGAATGTATTCGAGGGCTTGATGGAATGATGGTCTTATCGGTAGTTTGAGCTTGTAGTATGCGGCTTGGACATCCTCCAATAACAAAGGCAAACTCCAACCATCATAGAGAGCGTGGTGCATCGACATGACGACAAAAACCCCATTTGGTCCATTGAAAGCACCGAAGCAAACTGGAGGACGGCTCGTTTCGATGGTATGATTAACAGACTCGATGTGCTGATCGATCGCCTTCTCAACTGCCTCTTGACTAGCAAGATTTTCGAAAACCCACGAAGGGGTCCACTCGTTCAGTACAACCTGGGCGAAGGGATATTCATGATCGCTAGTAATGCAGAAGCAAGTTCTTAGGATCTCTCTTTTCTCAGCTACTTGATTCCAGGCCTCTTGCAAGCGTGAAATATGGGCCCACAGCTTGATCTCAAATATTGTGTGATTGAAATACAGGGCATTTCCGTACTTGGTGGATTGGGCCACCATACCTTCCTGCAGAGGTGTACAAGGAAGAATCGCAGCGATTTTTTCTTCGTCAATGGCGAGTTGCTGGGTTACATCCAACTTGACTCTCTGAGAGAATGCGCGCATAGACTCACGGGTATCGGCTAATGAATCTATAGCTACTTCGGAAGGATCCTGCAATGAGTTTTGTTGGAACAACTGAGTCATCAATCTCGGAGTTGGGTTGTTCATAATAGCGGAAACGGTAAGATCAATATTGAGCTTGCGCAATCTAGAAGAAAGTTGGATTGCGTTGATAGAATCTAACCCTAGATGGAATATATTTGAGCCGCTTCTAACTTCAGGTAAGGTCAGGCCTGCTGTTTCGGCAATAGCGTTTCGGATTTTGTTTTCAATCTCCGTGTTCACAATGGAATCATCCTCTACGTTCGAGTCTTCTTCTTCAACAGCGTAGAAGTTACTCAATGACTCCAAGGGATAATCCAAATATAATTGCCTCAATGTTTGGGAATTCACTTTACCCGTAGGCCCCAAAGGAAGCTTAGAAACAGGAAGTACGATCGAGGGAACCATATACGTTGGAAGCTTACGCTTGGCTTCTTCGAAGACCAATTGAATGATCTTCTGTACCTCTGGTGCTGATTCGTCTGCCACATCAATAATTTCGCAGCTATTGTATTCACGGTCACCAGCTACTGATGCAAATGAGACCAGGATCTCATTTTGGTGCTCTGGTCGGCGAATAGCGTAGGTAACAGCGTCTTTAGTTGATGTGTGGGATTGCACGATTACCGAATTGATCTCTTCCAACTCAATACGGAACCCATTCAACTTGATTTGATTATCTAAGCGTCCAAGGAATTCAACGGTGCCATCAGCAAGGATTCTTGCAAGATCACCAGTTCTGTATACCCTCCAAAAAGACAAAGCCTCGATTTCAACAAATTTCTCGGAGGTCAAGTCGGGCTTCTTCCAATAGCCTCGGGTTACTTGTGGTCCACCTATGCACAACTCTCCGATGCCACCTATAGGCACTGGTTGCATGTCAGCGTTCGTGATATAAGCAGAACAAGTAGCAAGTGGCCTTCCGATGTTACTGGTCTTAGTATCATACTGCACATTGGTGAAGGCGGTACAAACATTGGTGGTTTCTGTTGGACCGTAGGCATTACTGAGGCGATTGTCGCCTGCCCATTCATCCAAAACTCTCTGAGTAAGTGGCTCTCCTGCAGTAATAAGAGCTGAAATGGTTGGAACTCTTGGTCTATGAATAAGACCACTGGCGGTTGGAGTCAGGTTCAGATGAGTCACTCTTAAGCAGTTGATTACTCCTTCCAAATCACCGAGCATAATATCTTTGCTACTGGAGCAAAGCGTGATACCTAGGCTCCAGGAGAAGAACATTTCAAATACTGACACATCGAAGATGAATGTCGTGAATTGGAATAGTCTGGACTCCGGTGTCCAGGAGATCATCTTCTTCATAGAATCCAGATTGCTGGTTACATTTCGATGCTCCACCATTACACCCTTGGGAGTTCCGGTGGTTCCTGAGGTATACAACAAATAACCCAGATTGGAGGAAGTGAGAGGGACTCGAGGGTTAGCACACGAGTATCCAGTCAAATCTTCCTTATCCAAGGCCACAATATCGACACTCAGCATTTCTCCCAGGACAGTGGCATACTTCTCTGTTGTGAGCAAGACCTTTGCATCCACATCGGACACGATAAATTGTTTGCGTAGATCTGGAATTTCGGGGTCGATGGGGGCGTATGCACCTCCAGCCTTCAGTACACCCAAGATAGCAATATACATGAAGGGAGACTTGTCGAGGCAAATAGGGACAATATTTTCAGGCTGGAGTCCTCGATCTAGTAGGAGATTGGCTATCTTGTTGGCCTCTTGATTGAGTACATCGTAGGTAAGCTTGATCGTTTCCGCGGTTCCGTTTGAGGAATCGATACTAGTTGCAAATTCCAAAGCAAACTTTTCAGGTGTTTCTTTTGCATACCTCTCAACGAAGCTATGCATAAGTAATCTGCTTGCCTTGTCATCAGACTCAGCAGCTTTGTTTCCAATCGAAAGTTGCTCGTTAGCCATTCTCAAGACTCCTCCAACTTGTCCTGAGAGATTATTCAAAATATCCGACATGAATGCGCTGAATTGATCCAATAGGATTTGTGTGTGAGCTGGAGGCACGATATGGTTTTTACAAACAGCACGCAGAGTGATATCATCACCATGTGGCTCTACCTCCACCAAGATAGAGTGCTATGGTTTGTAAAATGCCATGTTAGTTCCTGAGGCCATATTGAATTATTCTGGCAGCTTACCTCTAATAGATCATCTGAGTGTACAAGCTTAACCTTCTCCTGAGCAGATTCAGAGGTTGCATTAGGAGTGGTGGAAGTTTTCTGGTAAATTAACAGGGTATCGAACAGGGACTGTGTCGGGTTAATCCCTAAGAGAGTATTGATTGAACGCAATGGCAAGCCAGTGTGTGAAATCATGTTGGTATTCATTTCCTGGATATCGGTCAAGAATTGCTCATTCGTTTGAGTCAAGTCGTCCATGGTGATGCGGCAAGGGATGGTATTGATACAGGGACCAATCACATGCTCAATCCCCTCTACCGGGATTGTACGACCTGAAACGACCAGGCCAAAGGCAACATCATCCTCATTCGTGTACATTCGAAGCAACTTTGCCCAGGCTGCTTGCGCCACTACTTGAGGAGATAGCCTAAGGGATCGACACAAAGCCTCAACTTCATTAGTCTTCATGCTGAATGTCTTCTCCAGACTATGTGTTGCAGAAACATCCTTAAATCTGGATTTTCCGGTGAGATTTGGGAAAGCGAAAGGGCGATACTCCGACAGTGCCTCCTTCCAGAACGCCTCACTGTCTGCATCTGCGTCTTTACAGTGAATGTGTTCTACCACATTGCGGAAATCGGGACGCTTGAGCACTTCCTTCCCGAGGATATAGTTCTGGAGATCCTCTACAATGAGTGGCAAGCACCATCCATCGTACAAACTGTGATGGATCGTGATCGACAACCAAGCCTTGTCCGCAGTGCGGATTAAAGAACAGGTGTTGGGTGGCAAATAAATATTCTCCCACGTAAGTTTGCCAGCCATACGTCTTTGTTGTGTGATCACCGCCTGTAATTCTGCATCGCTCTGCACGCCGACAACATTCCATTGCTCTTGCATATTGCCTGACCAGCACAACTGAAGGAACGCTGCTTGTGAGAATGTCTCCTCACACTCACTAGCGGAGATAAAACCAGTACGTAGGATCTCATTTTTATCTACCAGATTTTTCCAAGCTGCTTCCAAGGTTTCAGTTTTGACTGAATTGTCAATCTCCAAAAGAATCCAGTTATAATAGCGACTGCCATCCGTGGACTTCAGGGTCTCGGCAAGCATACCCTCTTGCAAGGGTGTGCATGGATAAACGCTCTCAATAAACAAACCGGTCTGAGGCAGCTTGAACTTCTCTTGTCCTTGAACTTGATCTCTAGATAAGCTGGCCAAATTTCGGAATGCATCTAGTCGCTCCTTCTCACTGCTCACAAGCACCGTATCTTTCTCCAGCACCAGGCTGATCTTTTCAATGGTCTGATTCTGCATAAGCTGCGATACGGTGATGTGAAGATTCTTTTTCCTCAATCTAGAACAGAACATAATGGCGCCCAGGGAGTCGATTCCGAGAGAGAAGAGGGATACTTGAACGCTAGATATTGTTGAATCGCACATTTCTTGAAGGGTATCGCGTACAATCAACTGCATTGGCGACCAGATATCCGTAGGCTCAGCTTCCTTACCATCACCCTCAACATTTTGCTTGCTGTTGGCTAATAGATCCCAGTCAAGGCCATCAAAGATACTGTGTAACTGCTTACGATCAGTTTTACCAGAATTCAGTCGAGGAAGTCTGTTCATGATGATGAATATTTTAGGAACCATATGAGGAGGCAGCTTTTGCATTGCTTCGTTGCTGCAGGATAGTCTCAAGTTCTTAACCAATGAATCCGACTCATAGATCTGCACTTCACCATCAGCGCCGTTAGCTCCTTGAGGTGCAGCGATGAACGAGATCAGCTGTTTTTCTTGGGCTTTTGGATGCTTGAGGACCAAAGTGACGACATCGGAAATCGTTTCATGGGAGTTCTCGAGGACATAGTCGATCTCGCCCAACTCGATTCTTTGACCGCGGAGCTTAACCTGCTGATCATTGACACGGCCAACGAACTCGAATGTACGATCTGGAAGCATTCTAACCAAATCCCCTGATTTGTAGATTCTACCGCCAGCAATATACGGATCCTCAAAGAACGCTGCGCCGGTTAAATCATCTCTGTTGAGGTAACCTCTGGCAACCTGCTTTCCACCAATGTACAACTCTCCAACAAAGCCGACTGGAAGAGGCTGCCTGTTATCCTCGGTCCCCATGATATAAATGGAGCAGGTATCGAGGGGAATGCCGATATTGCTAGGCTTGGTCTTACTAGCAAAACTGCTAGCCATTGTACAATGGATGGCAGCTTCCGTAGGACCATAAGCGTTGTGCAGGAATCCGTCAGACCATTCGTTTACAACACGCTGGGTAAGCATTTCACCAATAGTTATCAAGGTATTGACGGTAGGCAACTTGGCCCGGTGTAGTAGAGCGGCCATGGTTGGCGTGGCCTCCATATGAGTGATGAATAGCGTGTTGATGGTTTCCTCCAAGTTACTCAGCATCAGATCTCTGGAGGCACCGCATAGAGTAATACCGATACTCCAAGGAAAGAAGATTTCGAAAACGGAAACATCAAAGGTCACTGATGCAAATTGCAGGAACTTGGAAGAGTCGGTCCATTGGAACAGCTTTTGATGAGCAAGTATACTTTGTACAGCGCTCCCATGTTCGATCATGACACCCTTCGGCTTTCCTGTGGAGCCAGAGGTATACATGACATATGCCAAGTGGTGTTTGCCAACACACACGGTGCTGTTGAGGTCGGATACGGGTTTGCAGGAGATCTTGTCGATGATAGCCTTGGAGTCTAGGTTAATTAAATGGATATGTTGGAAACTAGGGAGCGAGTTGAATTTGCCAAAATAGAAATCTGAAGTCACAATGACTTTCGCGGAAACGTCTTGAACTACGAATTCTACTCGCTCCAATGGCAAATTAGTGGCCAGAGGAACATACGCGGCTCCAGCTTTGAGAATAGCTAATATGGTAATGTACATAAATGGTGATTGATCCAGGATGATGGGGACTCTGTCGTCTGGCTGCAACCCAAGTGAAAGAAGTAAGCGTGCCATTTGGTTGGCTCTATTATTTAGGTTTTCGTAAGACCATTCCACGAGCTCTGTATCTAAGTAGTCGACGGAGTTCAAAAATTCAAGAGCATTGTGTGATGGCTTCAATTTCGCTTGTTGTTCGAACAACCCATGCAAAAGTAAGGATTCATCCAAAACCGTTGGATGAGGATTAATTATGGATAATTCACTGATATCGTGTTTCTGGTAGCTTATGTTTCTTGGTAGTCTGTTGGTATCAGAGATCATCTCGTGTAAAATAGTCTGGAGTTGGTTGAGGAGGACTTCCCCGTGGGACTGTGGGAAGATGTCTTCTCTCCAGGTAACCTTGAAAGTGGGCAACTTACCGAGGAATGCGACTTCGATGATCACAGAGAACTGTAATGTAAAAAGAAAGGCTTTAGTATAAGGATGGGCATGAGCACACTTAGGAAGCATTCTTTACCTTCGGCATGCCTGTGGACCAAGAGGATACATCGGTGCAGGAATGGCTTTCGGAGCTCTGTTTAACGCATAATAGCGTATCGGCAGACTTGACACCCTCCTCCAAGTTCAGTGTCCCAGGAGACAAAGTGGCATCTCCTGCCTGAGCTTTTTGTACATGTTGTTGGACACTGGTATGCTCGTCAAAATTGAATCGATGAAGAAGAGCGGGTACTGGAGCTTCGCTTGGCTGAAAACTCCAAAAGGCAACATTAGGCTCGCCAAGATAGCATGAGAGTAAATAGCCCCATGCAAGATGTACAAATGTGTAAGCGGAGTTGTGCTCGTAAGAGGCCAGAAGCTCGCTTAGTACTTCATCGCTGGTTTCAGAAGGGGCAATGGCTGATAAGAATTTTACTTGTCGTCCGGCCGATGGTCTGTTACATCCACTAAGGGAAGGAAAAAGGGAAGTGATAGAAAACTCTTGATCCATTGCTCCAAGGTATGAAAGTTGCGTGAAAGAATTAGGCGACTAGACCGATGGTTGTGTTGGAAAGGAGCTCGGGTGGTTATTAATACGTTTGTAAAAGCGATCAGCCTCTCATCTGATAAATGTGAATCATACAATTTTTCACGTAAGGCCCATTCCCATCCAATCAGCTATGCTGCCCTGAACAACACAGTACCATCTGATAAATGCTTACCTATTTGGAGTATCAAGCTTATGGTGCAATTAAAAATTTTGACTTGTAGGCCTATACTCGAGTCGACGTAGGTGTGACAATCCTCAATTGATTAGTGGACATACCGGCTTGTGTCCCAGTGCACAATAATCTCTGGATGAGCTAATCCTCAGTCACTGGCAAGTACATCAAATTTCTTGGAGCTGTTATCAGATTCTGATCCATCATACTTATTGAAAGAGATCGTTATTCCCTGAAATAAGCTCATTATGGATACAGATACTCTCGGAAAAAATAGGCTTGATTTGGCAGTTAGCCAAGGTACCAAAGCTGTATGAGCTGTTATATCACACTTCCCTGCCAAAATGGGCAGCAAGGTTGGGGAGCAATTCGGGTGATGGCAAATTGAATCATGGTTCGCTCAATTTCTCAAATCTTTCGTACTAAACCACTACTAATAACAGTAAAGAGAAGCACATAAGGAATCAGATAATGGGATGGAAGCAAATATCCACCATTGTACTACGCACGCTTTCGCAGGCAAAGTAATTTTGAGCCAGTGCTGCACCATTCCCTGACACTCTAAAAACATATGTTAAAATGAAAAATCTTTACGAAAACAGGAGCTGCAAGCTATTAACACACGGGTCTCCATTCTACTAGGTTGCCTCGAAGTAAAATTCAAAAGTTAGCCGCCCTTATTGCAAAACAATTTCCAAATATAGGGTATCTCACAAGATGGAGAAATAACGGGGAGATGCGGTCTACTTTTGGACATCTCTTAGCCGGTGCAAAGCTCTGTATGTAATTAATATTATAATACTCACACTCAATTAAGTGCAATCTGATAGTGGGTACGTGCAGTATATTTATAGAATAAATCAATGATTCTACATTTATTTGTCATGTACTGTGAAAGTAGTTGATCTTTATTTAAGATCCTTTTGTTATGTGGGTAGGACGAAATGAAACGAAAATCAATTGGAGCAATCTTAATCATGGTCGGCCCAACCCATTAGGTCTCAGTTATGAAGTAATAGCTGGTATAAAATCTGCGATCAGCAATACCTTAGTAATATATGGGTATCTATACTAACTTTAGGGAATTTTGTGCGACACAAAAGGAGGTGCCGGTGTATCGGCAACAGCGCTATAGGGATGGAAAGCGTAAGAAGACAGTGTAACCGAATAGTACATACTAGATTGGCAAAATCTCGGGAAGTTGTGAGCGGTTTTGGAAACAGTTATCAGATTAAAAATAATATATTTGAAACTCATTGTTGAATCAGAGTTCCCTATTCTATCAGATGTATATAATTTGGGTTGCGATTTGAGGGCTAATGTTAGGTGCATAGAGTAGAGAATCATAGTATTATGCTTATTGCTGGTGTTTAACACTTGAAAAGGTATGTAACTTCTCAAATTGATTAGTATATTTGTGAATAGAAACGATCCCTTAAGTTTATTATTGAATATATATATGTATTAAGTTGCACATAGTAAGAGTTATGTTAGCCCAGGAGCTTGTATTTCCTTGTAGATCTGTGTTAAGTTTCACTAGAAGTGAAGGGGGCGATAATTGTAGTATTCTAATAGCCGCGTGCGTTGGAACATAGCACTAGTTTTTAATTAGATCGTTCTATTGGGAATTTACCTTTTATTACTATCTGCATCACGCAGAGAGATTAATACCATTAATGTTTGGAGGTCATGAGCCAGACGTAAGCTATACCCTATTCTCGAATATTTGATGTGCAGGGGTAAATTTCCAGGTAGTTACTTGAGCTGTTGAATCCCGATATATTTGAAGCTGACGGAGCATTTCTCACTGTATCAAATATTTTCCGGTACGTGATAAGCATAAAAAAGAGCCCTGAAAACCTCAGAGAATGAGGGCCTATATCATGTAACTATGCCCCAGTGGAGTGATTAATGTTCAAATTAGACCACTAAATCTATCTACCCCGTCTTAGATTCCCTTTTTGTGAGCTTTAGCTATGATCTCCGGAGATAAATAGGTAATAAATACCAATGAATTCATCCGTGTCTTTACTGTGGGATAGGTCCATACAATCTCGTTATTACTAAGAAGTAGACTTAAGGTGTTGCAAGTATACCCGATAACTAATATATAAGATGATAAACTTGGTATAATATTTAGAATTTAAATTCATAACTTTGGATGGTTCTTTCCAGCTGCATATATGGCTTGACATCTGATTATATATACGCAGTGTGATAAAATCTTTAATTTAGCCATTAAATATCGAACCTGTCCATTGACCAGTTCTTCAGAAACGTAAAATCCAATATTCTGGCACGCATCGTCTTTACTCCGCAAACTATTTTTGGTGATGTAGGTAAATGTGGATTGAAATATTGGGATCACCAGCCTAATATAAATACAACAAACACGTTGACTACTGTTGAAATGTTTGCTCTGTATTCGCATATCTAGCTTTTAGAATCCACTTCCCGATCCAAAGCCGGAAGGCACTAGATATTGTGATAAGGCATTCATGTTTTGATATGTACTCGAAGAATTTATTTATTCGTATCTTTTAACCTTGTGTTTGGCCATGATGAATAGTGCTGAGCCCTACAACTAAATAGCACGCAACAGAACCCATTGTATCTTCGTAAGAGCGTCTCAGATTTTCCAGTTGAGAGTCATAGTACCTTCACAACCGGGTACCATATTCAATCTACTCATCACCACGAAATCTTGGTGTATGCTTCGGATGATTTTTGTTGTAGCACTGAAAATACAGAAGGGTTCAACATCATCCAAAATCCCTATATTTACCTTAATGCCATGGTTGGATATAGAAATAAACAAATATCTCTTTGGATACCATTTAGTCCGAGATTAAGAATGCTGGGGTGGGGCTTCCTAGCTATTTTATAGCACTTGTATTGGAATAATCCAAAACTAGATATGACTAATAATGCTCCCGAAATCGAAGTACTGGTTCTGTTTGATCATCCCAAATGAATTTTACATAGTACTATCGGATTGAAGTTACATTCGGATAACTTAAGATGTGTAGCAATTTGTTACAGGCGATTAGCCTGCTATTCTAAATTTTTTGGCCTTTTGGTGCTTGCTATTCCAGCGGTAGGACGCGGCACAGTAAGCTAAGAATTGAATGAATCCAGCTGTCATCATGACTATCTTTTGATAGCAAGTATTAGAACCAAATCACCATTTTGGTACCATTTATTAGGTTTATTAGAATTGCTGAGACGCATCTTATCTTACAAACGCAGAAATATGAGGGGAAATTGAGGGATTTCTATATAGGGTACTTGATGGTTTACTTATTAACTAGTAGAAATTAGCAGGTTATGTCGGAAGTGGAATTATGGTGAAGATACGATGTAGGCAATAGCAGTGGCCAACATCAACTGTGGTAATGAGGTTGGTAATATTACAGAATGGTAGCGATGGTAACGGATCTGGATTTGGGGTCAACGAGAAAGGTAGCGGTAAATACCTAACTTCGCAGAAATCAATAGAAACTGTAATGGTTAAATCTGAGCTGGTACCATCCTGAAATCGGAAATAATTGGGCGAATTGATTCAAAAATACCCCGAGGATCGCGGCTAAGGAGATTTGGGCTATTCTCGACCTACTCGGGGTAGTAATCGAAGCTGCTGGGTATTTTTATATTCACAGACCTTTCCAAGTAGTCCATCATTAATTGGATTATGATTATCATGTGGGCTGATTTTACACAAGTCATCAAGACAGATTATGGCATATTTCCAAACAATCAGGTGTTCTTTTGACAAACGGCTCCTATATGATATCTACAATATGCTAGCTGATCCGAAAATGATGAAGCGTGTGCCGTATCGACTGCTATTTTATTTTAGCACATATCAATAATGAGTATAAATTTAACCAAATTTTGTCGCTGATGGGCTCCTTTGACAATATGGCTGCATTCCTACAATTATTTTCCAGCATCTTAGAATTAAGGCTCTTCCCTAGCAAACATGTGTTGAAGGCCACCACAAAACACAAGCAATTTCGCTAGAATTCCTGTCTTTATTGTGATATTGCAAGTATTTAGTAGGTCTGTGCAGCCATACCGCGCAGATGCCAACACTTCAGTGAGCTACAAATCTGTTTCAGTGGCCACTTTTCAATACCGCCTCAGTAGACCGTACAATTGGATGATGCAACTTGTTAACTCTAGGTTCAATACATAAAAACTCTAGGTATTAAGCTCCAGTGCTATTTAGCGTTTACTATATGAGGCATACTCAGTAGAGTTGTGTTAACTGCATAGAGCTAGGCCATGGCTTTGATAACCTCTATCTCTTCTATTGGCATACCTATTGTTAACATGGGCTTTTGAGGTACACTTCATGATAACTTGGAAGGTGTTTCAGCTATCATTTGGAAATTCGAGTTGCTATATTGCTAATTGATAGCTTGCAGAGGATTGACTATAGTTACATTTTATACCATCTATAGTAACTCTTGGTAACTCTAATTTTCTAAACTTATGCAATTCCACTGGCTATGTCATATCCCAATTTTGGAGGATTTTAGCAGGTGCAAGAAGTGATTACGGAGCTAAAATATTGGTGTGGCATGCACTTGGTAATTTTTAAAGTTCCAGTAACTTACTATACATTGAAGTTAATCTAGTGCTGCTAATGATTTAAATTCTTCAAGGAAGCTGTGTACAAAATATGGTGCAATTTAAGCAAGCTTAACAGTATTGATAACCTCCAGGACTTCAGTAGCTGTAAGATTTAGCTAGCGTATTGAAGACTAAACTTGAGGTCGAGTTGTAGTACTCATGTAGCAAAAGCTACAAACTTTTGAATAATTCATTATAAGCAAACTAACACATGGAAAAGCATGTGTTGTAGATAATTCTGACACTCAACTAGTGGATTGTAGCTGTTTTTGTGCATCTAGCACTGCCTAGACAGTGCTAAGCCTCAACTTATAGAAAGGAAGAGGAAAATTTGCATTTTTAAATATAAGCTCACAACAAAAGACAACTAACAGTTGTATATTTTAAATACATACAAATATTCACTCTGCTTAATCACTTAGAGCATAGACTATAAGTCATAGAGATTTCTGGCTGAATTCCTTTTTGGCATTCACTGAGAATATCTCACCAAAGCATCAAGTATCAAGGACATTAAAAATCTCCATGTAATCCAAATGGCAACAAGCATTTAACACATGCTCTTGGAGCCCTTCCCGATAAAAAGTCTCAAATTTGGAATTCATCTAATTATCAGCCAGCATTCTGCTTGTATTTGGTCAGTGTTTTTCCTGCTGATTTTCAGTTGCAATTTCTGATGAAAGTAGTAGCAGCAGATATCCAAATTTGGTATGAGTGCTAACTAGCTTAGTCTCCTCTTGGACTACATATCTGCTTGTCTGCTCAACAGCTAGTACCCCCTATATGGAGAGTTGTCAGTTTTAACAAAC
The DNA here is from genome assembly GCA_002104905.1 of Basidiobolus meristosporus CBS 931.73. Classification (NCBI taxonomy): domain Eukaryota; kingdom Fungi; phylum Basidiobolomycota; class Basidiobolomycetes; order Basidiobolales; family Basidiobolaceae; genus Basidiobolus; species Basidiobolus meristosporus. The sequence continues at coordinate 2,464 of MCFE01000011.1, read as the reverse complement.
TTTGAATTCAGCTGATATTATGATGGTATTTGGCTGGCCTTTTATGCATTTTTGTTCTCAGGGTTGCTAAGCATAGCTTATGTATTTTTTCTCCCACATGATATAAAAGTATAAAAATCATTAAATGAAAACCACATAATCTACTTGTGATCTTAATCACCTCCAATATCTCCAAAGCTTTTACAGTAAAGATAAGCCAAAATAAGATCAAGTGGTGCGTAGCAGCTGATGACTCTTATTCACTAGTCAACAAGAGATGCTACCCAAAGTGTCTTGGCCCTGAATACACAAACAGATCAGATGCTCCAAAGATGGCCCATGAGGAAAAAAACTAACTGATTGCCGGCAGAATTGCACATGCCTCTAAGCTTACAACTCTCAATATCTTAAGTTCTAGCTATTTGGCAGATAGATAGTATATTTCGTAGCAAGAGGCTAGGCTAAATCATATCCATAATAGGTTTGGTAATATGCAACACACTACTTCCACAAAGATTTACAATTGAAAATTTGAAGGAAAAGAACCAGCTGAATACCAGCAGATTTTCAGATGAATTCCAAGTATACAATCTCTCAAAGGGGGGTTCATGGATGACCTACGGTTTCCAACTTATTGGCTATAGTTGCAGGTAAAGACCCTAAATCTTGGTTTATAGTCGCAGCACGTTATGCACTGATATAATCTAAGACTTAGATATAAATAATGCCCAGGAGCCAGTGAAGCCCAAAAATCATTGAATAGGACAAATGATCTATATATTGGATAATTATGCTCAATTTCACAGGTTCAGCATAATTTGGTGAGCTACTTACCCCATCATAAATTACACCAGGTGATAACAGAAATAGCGGTAACTATTATGGAAGCAAATATATATAATAAGGAATGTGGATTGCACTAAATGAAAAAGCCCTCAACGTAAGTCTTCACTGAACAGATCTCGTAATGCATCTTGCAGGGTATTGGGCACCTGGGAAAATAACAGAGACAAAGCGATGGCGGATGTTACCAAGATGGCTTCTCTAGTCCGACAGCATTGTCGAGTCATTCTATGGAGCTTCCGCATCTCAGTAAAATCTTGACTGGGTCCCACCAAGTACGTTGATTTCACTTGGCTTAATCATTGTTGGAGCATCATTGTCACATCTGTGATTCTCTTGTTTCCGCAGTGCAGGCCTTAGAATTGTAAATCTAATCTCAAAATAGCGTGCCTATCAGCATTCGATTGCCCAAAACAGTTACTCTCCACTAGGCTCCTCAAACTGGATCGGGTAGAATGTATGTTGGTTAGAACTGCTCCACAAGTTACATGCACACATAGAGATTATAAGCCGATTTGTGAGAGTGGGCGTGAGAGAAGATACCACCTAGACATTCACGGCCGGATAGAGCGACAAATGATGGGGTGATGTGGTGTTATACAATGGGTGCACACATTATATCTCGAACTGGAATCATCCAATGGTTTGGCCCCATTTGTCACATCGCGATGTAGCCAGGTCATGTACTCGCACATCGTGACTTCAATCAAGCGAGGGGTAGGCAAAATTGATGATCCATATTCTGTGTAGATTGCTTATGGTGCAAATGCATACTACTTGATGTTTAATCTGAACGGGATTTGTTGGCGTAGTTGATATCATAAGTCTACTCTATACCACACTGCAAACCTCTACTGCGGAACGATCCATTAATTGCCATAAAAATTGATCGCGGTTGATGGCCAATTCATCGCTTGGACATATCTAAATGACCACCACGAAATCCCACAGCAATGCTGCTGCAGAGAAGGATGATTTTTGGAGCTCTGTGTCAGCCATATCGCAAGCATCTCGTTTCCACAAAGAGTCCACCGAAAATCAATCCAAGGATGTAGACCTTCCTGGTGTAAATCTTGCAGTAAACTCTGTCGACTTGCTTGTTGACTCGCGGCTCCTGTTGAAAGCGGGCACTCACTACGGCCTTGTTGGGCGTAATGGTATTGGGAAATCAACCTTACTCAAAAGCATCGGCTTTGGTAAGCTGATTGGATTCCCAAGGAATATTTCCACATTGTACATAGAGCAATTACAAGAATCAGAGACTCAGACCTTTAGCCGAACTGTATTTGAAACGGTCTTGAGTGTTAATGTTCAACGTTGTGCATTGATGGACAGAATATCCCTACTAGAGGAGGCACTAGATATCAATACACCGGCTGCTCTGAATAAGGCAGCCTACAGCGTTATTTCGCAGCAAGCGAACGAACAAGCCGAATTGGACAACCAGGATGCCATCAAGCGCAGTGGCAAACGAGGCATGGAGGCACGAAACAAAGCACTCCAATCCGAAGCGAATGCAGTGGCGATCAGCGAACAATTGGCAAACGCCGAGGCGTTACCAACAATAGAAGCCTCGGCGGTTTGGGAGATGCTTTCCGATTTCTATGGCAAGCTAACGCTGCTGGAGAATGAGGACGAGGAT